>VWZO01019146.1:66414-76748 GCA_013396975.1 Bucco capensis
ACCTTGAAATCATAGTGAGATCCCTGCAATTGTTCTGGTGAAGCATAGAGGCAAGTCCCCACTCCTGAAGTATGTGTCAATCCTTTAAAAAGGCAATTCAGACTTACTTAGCTAGTGTTACATTGTTACCATTTCACTTCAGAATTTAATTATTTTTTTTTTATCATAAAACCTTGAACACTGAAACCCATTAAGCTTTTTTTCTCTTACCATTTATCCTTTCTGTCTTAAACCACTGGTCTGCATTATCCCAAAGGAGGTCTTTGCAGGCTAATCCAAAGTCTCCTATTTTCACATGATGATCTGAACCATGTAGAAAGATATTTCTGGGCTACAAAGACAGTAAAAATCTAGAATTTATCTATACGAAGAACTGTGAAATTTCATCTGTTTCAAAGTCTATAAAATCCACTGTTTCAGAGGTATAAAATAATTATTTTACACATAAGTGAGAGAGAAAAAAGTCATAGCTGATAACAAATTACGTGTTAGCAACACCATTTGGGCAGAAAGAAAGTCATCTCAATTTTAACTGTGAAGATGCTTTCATACTCCCATAATCTAAGTTATCTTCGTTTTTTTCAACCTCAAGTAGTAATTTGATGAACTTACTTTAATGTCTCGATGCATCACTCCCATGCTGTGGATATAGCATACTCCTTCTAGTAACTCTTGAAAAATTTTCATTGTCCAGTGGACATCCACAAAATGATATGGACCTTAAAGCAATTTAAAAATCTAAATTATTTAAGCTAGTATTACCATAAACTTCAGTAACTCAGTAAAATGTCTTGTTGAATTGCTTATTTATGACCTGGAATAAATTCCTAACAGCATGAACACACTTTAAAAATTCCCATGCTTCTCTTAAAGCAGAATTTCTAAACCAGCAGAAGTCTCTAACTTCGAATTCCAAAAAAAGAGAATTCAGGGGCCTTGAATATATGTCTGCCCAAGAAGATTCCTCTAAACCACATCAGATAGTTATTTCATTATGAACGTGACAAACTCTTTACTTCCATCTAAGTGCTGAAGTAGAATGAAAAATTCTACTTCCAATTAGGAAAAACAAAATATTTGCTTTAAAAGGAATACATAAATTTCTCAGACAATGATGAATCTTACTGGAAGTTTCCTCTGTTCTCTCACTGCATCTTTTATTCCGGTCAACAATCCAGTCCCACAAGGATATTTCACACAGTTGCATTTGTATATGAAGCATCAAACAATACTCCACCTAATAGAAAAATAAGGGTGTATGATTTTGCCACTGTAATATGAACAGTATTTCCTTATAGTCTTTAAAGTTAATAAAACCAAAATTTTATTAAACTAGAAAACCAGATACCAAAATGACATTAAATACAGCATTACTAATCTACTCTATTCAAGAAGCAGATGCAACAATGCTATCTAGTTTGGGGTTTTTTTTTCCCCTTGTTCCTCAAATTTTAACAATTTCTACATGATAGAGGCTAACAAAACAGCCAGTTACATACCTTAATATTCAAATTAAGAGTTTAAAAGCTTCTAGACATATTGAACAGAGGTTCATTCTGGCTTCAGAAAATAGTGTAAATTAATACAAAAGACAAAAAAATATCAACATATTGATATGGAATGTTATGATTTATTAACATGAATATGTAACTTCATACTCAGTTTCTGATAATGTACTTGATAACCTGCACAACTCAGGCAAACACCTTTACAGTCTTGGATTTTTTGCAAGAGGCAACTCCAAATGATTGGAAAAACATGAAGTATTCCAGAGCTGGCTGTGTTTTGTACAAAACATTTCAGAGGTATGAATGCAAACAAAGTTTTAGAGGCAGAGTGACAATTCCTTGCCTAAATCTGCTTCTCTTTTTCACATTCCTACATAGTCACCACATACCCAGACACATTCATCAATAATATCTGAATTAGCCTTCATTACTGTAAATTTTCAAGTTTTTGTTTGTTTTTTAAATGCAGGAGTAGTACTTTTTATTCATATAAGTACTTGGAAAGGACCCAAGATGACTAACACATGGAAACTTTCCTGTATGCTGAGTTTTGCCAGCTCCACTGGTCAGCTTCCTTGTAAAAACTGTCTGTATTTTTGGCTCTAATTGCAGTAATTTTTTTATTTTTTTTTTACATTTATTATTATAAATCAATCCTCTGTCTACCAAACTCTACTCTACAAACATCGTTAAATCAGACAGCAGATATGTATATTTAAAGAGAACTGTATTTACCTCAAACTCTCCACAGAGAGCTACATCAGTCCTGGAGCATCCTTCAGTGCAGGACTTACTTCCAGTGCAAGCATCTTGATCCAGACTACAATGAGATCCACGTGCTGAATGATTTTTCATATCAGTTGATCTACTGCTAACATTACTCACAGGGTATTCTTTTAATTTTATGGGTAATTCGCATTTATTTGGTTTCAAACACTCTTTACTACTGCTGTTTGTAAAATCATTCCTTACATCCATATTCGGCACTGATTCACCAGCATTCCCAGCATTTCCAAGACTGGTACTGTCACAGGACTTCTTTTCTTGTGAAGTAACATCAGCAAAGATAATTGAACTACCACTTTCCACACTCTCAATATGGCAGTAATCACTGAAAATAATAAAGAGAAAGAAATCAATTTTCAAAACCATCTATTTACAAGGCACTGTTCTGAAACCTTTTTTTTTCCCCCCCTTCTCCATTGCAAACTGCATTGCAGAGTAAGTAATACAAAAAAAATTGCCAGTGTAGGCTCCAGCAGAGATTTCTGATGGCTGACCCAGACAACTCAGAGATACATACAGTCCCAGGTCACAGCATTCACTGGACAGAAGTATGATGCACATCTCCGTTCCCTTAAACTTTGGTACTTACAATATATTTCTCTTTTTCATAGGACCCCCCCATCTCCTAATTGAAAGGGCTGATCAATACTTCAGAGAAACAGAAGTGGTGAGAAGGCCTCATCACTCTAGTAAGGCTCTACCATACTGATCAGTCTTGTTGATTGGCATAGAACTTTTGAAGTAAACTTGAAGTCCAGTACTACATTGAGGTACTCAGAAACTGAGAGATCCAAAGAAGGTAAAAGTATTAAGTAATATTTTCCAGCTTACACAACAAGAGAAACAATGACAAGGAGAATTAAGACTGTTTTTGGTTATAATGTGAAGCAAAACCCACTTGTGCAATATACACTGAATTCTGTATTCTTTTAATGTTACTTTAAAAAAAACCCTCAAAATAAATGTTATCATTGAGATTTATAATACTTACTTGCTCCTGTCTTGCTCCAAAGATAATGGCTGCATCTCCATTATTGCTCTATCTATTGGATTAAAAGATAAATATGGTACTTCACAAAACAAAACATGCATATATTTACTACAAATTAACAACTAATCTACAGAATTTTATGGAATTTAACTTCATGACCTGTAGATACCTGTTTCTCTATTTCTTCTGCTGCAAAAGGTGCTTGGTAGTCTACTAAGAAGCAACTCTAATATGTTTTCAGTTTTTTCTTCAAATGAAAATACGTGTTGTACAACATCACTAAAAGGGTTCTACTGGGCTCTCTTAGCTATTCACCTGTATTTCACCTTCAAAAATTTAGCTTGTTCAAATGTAGGGTTTATAAAGCAGCAACTACACAAGGCACCATGCTTTGCATCACCCTGCTGATGTTTTGAAGCTATTTGATATTTTGGAAACAACTTTTCATTAAAATTGTGTATTTATGTGATGAAACAATTTGTTCTAGCACATAGAAGCAAATACAAAATACAAGTCTTGTAAGAAAAGGAAGTACCTTGCCTTTTTTTTTCCTATTGTTTTAAGGAGGGGAAAAAAATAGTTATCTTATCACAGAAGTAATACTCTCCTGCAAATAACAGTACAGAGGTTATAAGCAAGATCCAAGCAAGAATTATACAATATGCTGTACTTTCCTTTTGGGTGTACTGTTTGAACTTGTTCAATCCAAGCAGTGTGATAGCCTACAATGTTAGGATGCTGCAGCCCAGCCAGCACTTTAACTTCTCGTAGCACCTGAAAACACCAAAAAGAAACAATATGACTGTCCTTCATTCCGAGTGCTTAGTAAACCCAAAAAGGAACAAAAATTAACAGTTTCTGACAGAAAGAACAGTCAAAATTATTACAGGAATGGAGAAAATTCAGAAGCTTTGAAACAAGTTATGACTTCCATTGTTGCAGAGATGATCAAGTTAATAACATGCATCTTTTCATGGACTTTAATTCTCTTTTTTCTTTCTACTAGGTACTGATAAGGTCAAATCTTCAGAAACTCAGAATGCATAAAAAACCTTATTAATGTCTTTGATGTTTTGGGAAATAGTAACTGCATTACTAAATTAAATCAAAATCAGTTAGAGCAGACAGGGAGTTAAAACAGATGAAACACAGGAAAAAGAATACCTTCATACAATCTCTCCTTGTAGTCTTCTTAATGTTAATTTTTTTAATAGCATAGAGCTGGCCATCTAACTTGTTTCTGACCTGAAAACAATTGCAATAGGAAAAAAATAGATGTTAATGTGTTTATATTAAGGAACTATTAAATCCTTTAAAAACCACTATTTTCTAAAAATTAATTTCTGCACTCCATTCACATAACCTCACGTCTGTATCAGAGAATGGAACTGGGATCAGGCCTCACCTGTCTAAGATAAGGATACTTCTGCCTTCTTTCAGGACTGCAAACATCTAATCTTTGTGAAATACATAGCTTTACACCTATCTTTCCATCAATAAAAAGTGCTGATGGGTCCCATGAAACCAGGTCCTGATAACTGCTTAAACAGGTTCTCAATAAAACTGCCAGACCACAATTGTCATTTACATGTGGCACAGGCCACATGGGGAACCTTAGGCTGACCACATGCTACACATATTCAACACAATTCAGCACTGGGTTAGACAGTTTACATTCATATTAAGGTTGTTGTTTCCCAAACAGCCACAAGTGGAACATGGGGGTGTGTAGACTAATCAGTTCCTGAGGCTGTCCTAAGTCAATACATCACAATGCTTCACATGTGAAATAAGGAGTTTTCATTCACTTTAAAAAAGGTTTTAATACACAAAGTAAAACATCTGATACATCCTGCTTCCAACAAACAGAAAACAGAAACTACAACTGAGCATTTTTAAAATTGAAATGCCAGCTTCCCTTCACATGTGCAGATTTGCACCTGTTTTACTGAAAAATCAGTATTTGGGTTTTTCTGTTAGAAAAACAAACAAAACAGCCAAAAAAGTAACTCTATAATCGAAAGACAAACCAGACAATCTGCTCAGTTATAAATGGAAGGGAAAGAATACCTTGTATACTTTACCATATCCTCCTTTTCCGAGTCTTGCAATTTCATCAAATTCATTCAAGTATCGAGAAGTCTGTGCTTCAAAGAGAACTTCCTTTTCCCTAGTTAAAAGGTTAGGCTGCATTAAACTAAATCATAACTTAAGTAAGGTATTATATATGCTACAGGTATACAAAAATCTAGAAATACTATTTCCATTATGGAAAGAAAATATATACATAAATTGTTTTGAGAAATTTTCACTTTTTAAATATATTTCAGATCCAAAATAAGAAATGTAGTATTAGAGTGGAGTACAGAACTTTAGTGAGGGGGCTAAGTTTAATATTTATAAATGCTTTGAATGCATACCTAATTGCATGAGAATCTCCATTATCAAGTTCCTATGAAACAACAACAAAAAAAACCAACATAAAAACATGCCATTCACTGCACCATTGGCACAGACATCTTAATCAAAATACAGACTACAACTATGTTCTTAGAAGAAAATAAGGTTACTGGTAGCCATTCACATTCTACAGAGAGCTTCACCAAATTAAAGTATTATGCCGCTAGTAATCTGCTAACATCTTTCTGCTGGAAAGGTTACTGCCCTTTTAGAGTTCTGCAGGCAAACAGGACAAAATGAGGGCTCTAAAATGTGCTTAAGATAAAAATAATTAGCTCAGTTCAATCAGTGAGATAAGCTAACTGGTCTGATTCAACCTGAAGTACACAAATTATGCAGCACAAAAATTATGCCTTCTACTAACATAAATATGAGGTTGTTAACATAATCAACAGGAAGAGCTGAAAATAGATGTCTGTCCATTGTCAAAATAAGCTGTAGCAATACTTAAAAAGCCTCTGCCTGTATTTCATGAAGTTTTTTTAAACTTACTATTATTATCATTTAATAAGGAATAAAATATTGCTGGCTTCAAGAGCCTTGATTTGCACCTAGAACCATCCAAAATTGCTAAGGTAGAACAGGAGTAGTTTTGTATAATTGTTAAAAAGACTCAATCCACTATTAAAAGAATCCCCAAACAAAAGCTTCTTTGGATGCAATGACATGTAAATTCCTCAACACAGAGGCTGCCAAAGAAATTTAACAAAACTTACCCCATTAAGTATTTGTTGATTAGCTGCTTTCATTAGTTCAGCAATGGCTCTATTATGCTGCAGTCTTACAGTACTAAATTCATCACAGAAGGCAAAAGGGGAGAGCAACCCTGTTCTTGTGAAAGCCTGACGAAGTACTGCACAAAGGCAAAGAGAAACGTCACATTAAATACAGCCTGCCAACAAGACCATGTAAACAGTTGTTTAAATTAGAAACTTTATTTCAAAGACAGCATATCTGAAAAGCTGAACAGTCACTCCTACGGTAATGCTACTTCCATACTCTTAGCAATAAAAACTAATTAAAACAAAACTAGAGCTGCTCTGTGGGAATTTCTTCGCATAATACAGTTATTTGCCATGCTCTTCATGGTCACAACTGCCTCTCCTCATCTTCTGTATCTCAGCATGTAAATTATACAAACATCCACCCACTCACTTACTTGTTACCCCGGACTAATTTTGCTTAGTGCAAACAGAAATTCAAAGCATTTTCGCAATTACAAGGACATATTTATAATAAGAAGTGGTAATGTCAAGATTTTCTAATTCACATACAAACTCACACATTTGTGCACATATTCACAGTAAAGAATGAAGTCACTCCCTTCCATCACCACCCCCCAAGCAGTAAAACTTTCTCAGATGGAGTGAAACAATGCTGTAGTAAACAAAAAACCTAATCAATATTGGAGATGGATGCAACTGCAAAGGTGCTACAAAAAATGTATTTCATAATCATAGAANTGCTAGCTCATGCTAGCTGTCAATCAGCACCCCTAGGTCCCTCTCTGCCTGGCAGCTCTCCAGCCGCTCCTCCCCGAGCCTGTAGCATTGCTGGGGGTTTAATGTTTTAGGAGTTCCAAGATCTTAAAAAAAAATAAAAACACAACACCTTTTCTGAGAAAGTTTCTAAGATGTTTCTTTGGTGCCAATATTTCAATAATCAGCCTATTACTTTATCTTTTGAAGGGAAGAGTAATTATTCAAAGTAAACCTCTAAGAAATCAGGAGTTTTGCTACACGAACCTTAAGGACACAGTTGCACACACCTGAAAAGCAGGAAAACACTGCCCTTGCTAACACGAATCTATCAGGCAAAACCACAGAACAGATAAGATTACAGACTGCAATATGTATTTCTTTTGTTCATCAGTCTTATTCCACTTGGGAAACTGGTTTAAACTATACCAGTGGAGGAATGCTGTTTTGCATAGAAGTACACCAGGAAGCCAAGAAACTACACACTTTGGAAGATGCCCAGGTTGTTTTTTTTGTTCCTCTCCCCAAAGGAGGAAAATTGATTGTGTTTTTTTCCCCTGATATTTTTGGTTTCAATATAGATAACAGTAAGACCCAAGGTCAAACATGCACGTCTGACTTCAGCAATGAAAAAAAAAGACATTTGACTGCACTGTTGTAACTCAATGCTATAAATGGCTTCAATGAGCAATATATTACATTTTATTTTCTCAAAATCATGTACAGTAAGGAGAGAAACCTTGACAACTGTTTCTCAAATGCATTAAGTACATGCTTAAATGAACAAAATACTTAAAGTAAGTCACATACCAAAAGAATTCAAAAGAAACACTTTACATCTAAAAATGCAAGCTGCCTGAAATGCATCAAAAGACTTTACAGGAAAAAAAGGACTTAAAAAGGTATTTACTTTTCAGACCATAATTGTAAAAGATTTTGAGACAGCTATGCTACAGCTATTTATTGATAAATATTTTTATAAATTCATCTATTATCTGTGCTTTTAGATCAGATTTAACAGATAAATTTACCCTGCTACCCTTGTTAAGATGCAATTCACATGATGTAGCTGGAACCGAACTGATCCTTGCATCTACATTGCAACAATATTCTGTTACAGTTTTCTAAAGCAAGACAGGTCCCCATTTACAATTAAGTTGATAAGGGTATTCATCCTATTCTCATTATTACTCTTGTACCCCTGTGATGAGACCTACAGCTTTGTATTGACAGTACACTGTGATAGAGCACAGAAGAATCTGGTATGTATCACAGTAAAGCAGCTTAAGGGACAGGAAAGAACTGCTCTTACTAACTTCGGAACAAACACCTCGAATGAACAGGGTTGTGTGTGTACATGTGGCAGAGATGCTCCAGCAGTGACACAAGCAGCAGCTGGTTTTGGATGGTTGAAGTGAAATTCACAAACTTTTGTGACCCATTCGCAACTCGCAGCTCCGCCGGCACATCCGATTCTGGAAAAGGACAGTCATAGGAATCAATTTAGGTCTCAGGATATGCCTATTGATCAAACTATCGGAACCAGGTACCAACTCACGCAGTATCAAAACAATCCTGGCTCACAAAAAGGCACCACTAGAGCTGCCACCGAGCGAGAAGCTTAAGACACTCATTAGGAACAGAAAGAAACACTTAGATGCTCCACTTAGGGACATGGTTTGGTGGTATGTTAGTGAAGGGTATGGTTGGACTTGATCTTAAAGGCCTCTTCAAACCTTTGTGATTCTGCGACTCTAATCGGAGACAACGCGGCTCTCCCCGAGGGACAGAGAGCTCCCTCATGGGCCGTAGGGCAGGGTGCGCTCCCTTGGGCCTGCCCGCTCTTGCATCACCCTCTGTGGCTGCCGCTTCCTCGAGGCGACGGGGGAGGAACGGAAGGCGGCGGATCTACTTTCCTTCACGCCCGCCAGCCGGGGAGAACTGGGGCCTCAGGTAGGGGGGAAACTCCCTACCTGCCCCACATCTCCCGTAGATGACAGGGCTGCCCCACGGGCCCCGCTTACCATCAAAGCGCGGCTCCGGGCTCTCTTCAGGAAACTCGATGGCGGGCAGCGGTGGGCGAGCAGTCGGGGCCCTTGGCGGGAGCCCGCTCCGCCACATACCGGGTGCTGGGGTCCTGGCCTTCCCTCTGGCCGGCGGGACCTGCCCGTCTCCCTGGGGGCGGACCCGGAGGCCGGGCCAGCGTTTATGGCTGCTCTTTGAGGGCAGAGCAATAAAATATTAACTTAAGGAATAAACCGGAGAGAGGTAAATACGGCCCCGGAAGGCAGAAACGGACGAAAACACTACAGTCGAGGAAGTGGCTCGTACCGAAGCTTCACGGTCGGGAGCTGAGGCGTCCCCTCATGCAGCAGGGCTAGCAAAGACCCTTTACCTCCGCGCGGCGCTGAGGCTCCCCGCTTCGCCCGCGAAGCGCCCGGCAGGGCTCTAAGGCCCGCACAGCCCCCTCAGTGCCACGGGAGCACTCTTATCGCGGCGTCCTCTGCCCCTCACCCTAAGAGGGGGTCGCCGAGCCCCCTCTAGCGGTTCCCGGCAGCGGCACAGGGGCGGTACTGGTCCTCGTGTGACCCGGAGGAGCTCGCTTCTCCCCCACTCCTCCGCCGCCGCCGCCTCCTTTCCTCCCCCCGCCCGCTTGCCGGGCCGGCGCCGGGCCCCGGATGCAAGAGGCCGGCGGAGGGACGTCATTGTTCCCCGACGGGCTGTAACAGTAGGCGGAGCGGGCCGGGCTGAGGCGGGGGCTGCGGCGAGGGAGACCCGGCAGCGCCGAGTCAAGCGGGGCCGAGTCAGGTAATGAGGCTGGGGGAGAGAGCCAGGCCTACCGGCGGCTTGGCAAACCCCGACAGCGCCGCGTGCGTCTCCCTGCTTGGAAAATCAATGGGGTGGTGGGGAGGGGCCGGCCCGGAAAAGGGAAGGGAAAGCGACCTGCGGGAGCAGCCGGCTCAGCTCAGCCCAGCCCAACCCAACCCAACCCGGCCCAGCCCACCCCGCCGAGGCACCAGCCGGGCACTCGGCCCCTGCCCTCCCGGCTGGCGGGCAGCCGGAGGAGGAGGGACCCCCGGGCGGAGCGGGGCGGGGGGCCGTCCCCAGCAC
>VWZO01019147.1:11524-36683 GCA_013396975.1 Bucco capensis
GCAGGAAGAAGAAGAAAAGAAGAGCAGAGCGGAACAGAGCAGAGCGCGGCGGGGCGGAGGAGAGGTGGCGCTGGCAGGAGGAGGCAGGCGAGGACCTGGCTCATCTGGATGCTGGATTTTCGGACTCTGGGTGACTCTCCCGCTCCCCGGCGCCGGACTGTGAGAGACACGCACCAGCGCCAGGCAGCAGCGGCGGGGAGCTTGGCTCGTAGCTGCTGCNCACACAACTGTCTCCACCTGCGTGGCCCGGGGCTCTCCCGTGGCCGTGGCCGGCCGGCTGCCTCCTCCTGTCCGCCGGGTCTCAGCCTGGCGGCGAGGCCTGCGAGGGGAGCGAGGGCTGCTGCGGTACGGCGACGGGGGATGGGGCAGGACGAGGGCGAGTGATGGATCGGAGTCGACGTTTCCACTGAATGCCACTGTACGCAGGCGGGGAGGGTGGGCTACGGTAATTGCACGTTGGCTGTTTGCTTTAGCGAGAGAATGATTAATATTAATGATTTTGTTTATTCTAACGGATGAGGAGAGGAGGGAAGGTAGCAGGGGTGAGAGGCAAGGCGCCTGCCGCCGGAAAGGGGCTGTGGGGGAGAGTGGCCGGTAGGGACCCCCGGCACCGGTCTGAGGAGGGCTCCGTTTTTTCTCCTCCTCCTCCTCCTCCTTTTCTTCTTCCTCCTTTTGATTCTCCTCCTTCTCTCTCTCGTCGGAGCGAGGAGGCACGGAGATGCGAAGCTTTCCACAGGTTAGGCTTTAAATTTCTTTGTTTACTTTCCTGAAGGCACTTGAAAGGAAGCACATCGGGCTGGAAACTCAGTTTTCCGAGCGCTTACAAAGGGGCTCTTGAATTTGTTCAGCAAACTTAGCAGCTCCCTGTGCGCCGTCTTCCCGTGCGAACAGGCATTCCTCACTGCTGCAACGGGGCTCAGCCAGGCTGGCAAATAAAACAGTTTTCTTCCACCGATTCCGTATTTTTGCCTGTTTTCTATCCCCTCCTCCCCAACTGAACTATATTATTTCCTTTTTAAGCCATTACCGCTCACCCTTGCATGTATTGCTTTTCAATGTCTACTCCTCCTTGTTACTTTTCCAGGCTGCTGTCATGCATATTTTATTCTTTTGCCTAGCCTTTGTACAGTAATTGCTTTGTGGAAGGATGGTAGCTTCTTTACCATGCTTACAGTGTCTGTATTCTTGGTTTTGACATACATAGAAGGGTCATTTTATTTACGGAGAGTAGTTAGGGTTTTCAGTGTTCCTTCACTTGTCGCCTGAGCCGGTGTTTTGTTGGAGATGAGTCTGTAGATGCTGATTTGCTTTGGAGTTTCCTGTTTCTAGCCATGAGTATTTTCCATGAAGCTTGTATTCTCTTCAATTTAGGATTAACATGGGAAGTTATGATTGGCTTTTCAGCCTTTCAGAGATCGCTTCAACATACCTTTTGTTCAGGCACAACTTCTGTAATGTCGGGACATGTATTGGGTGTCTTGATGCAGAGATGGAAAAATATGTATATACCATATCTTTTCTTCCTCTGTTATTTAGTAGTGGTTTATAGTGCTACAACGGTTAGAACTTTCTTTCTGTAAGAGTGTATAGTAAATTACATAATTTTCTCCTAGGCTGGGGGCACACAAAGCTGCTACAATTCCTGTTACTAAACAGAGCAACTCTGAAGCAAAGAGTCTCTCCTCACCTAAATACAATCACATGTACTTTTGTCTTATTTCAGATGGCAGATTTTTGATAGATTCTTTAAATTCCATCTCATGAGATCTATTGCTGGTTGTTGGTGGGTTTTTTTATGTGTGAAATTGACAAACTGGTCAGTTTAATAAATTCAGCTGTCAAATTTTGCCAAGAGAAAATTGCTAAAAGCTGTAAATGTACTGGCATGGCATTTTCAAGACACAGAGTATTACATAGAAAGGAAGAAGGATTTAATGAGAGACTTTTTACAGGAGTAGCTTTCCAATTTTAGTTTTGTCACTTGTGGTAACATGGTGGAGTATATTTAGATTTCTCTCAATACAGAAGTGATGTATAGCTTTTCTGTATCCACTTAAAGCGCTGAACACTTTGCCTCAGTAGGAGACTTCTACTTTAAGAAGGCACTAAGAAATTCATTACGATTTGTGTGTGCTATGGCAAGCTGTCAGGAGTAGTACCTGGAAAGCAAAATGGTATCTCAGCATTTCTAGATTTCAGGAATGGGTCTTAGGACTTGCTTTCTGACCCCATTAGTTGCACTACTTCTGAAATGAGTGCTAAAGAATAGTATGAATTGAGTGTTCTGCTGTGATGATTATGTAACTCAAATACCAGCCCTGTCAGTGAACTCAGCTGATGATAGTAAACCTGATGCTTAATCTTAGGAGAGGGTTTGCAAGAACAGACTTGGGTGTGTGAGGAAGCATAAAATGACTGGTAGTTGAAGTCTAGTCAGCAATTCACTTTTAATTTTTAAGATTGCCCTTCATTCCTACGTTTGAATAATGCAGGGATCAAAACTAAACAAGCTGAAGAGTAGGAATCCCCCTTCATCTGCTGCTGTGTGCGCTGAGCCACTAGGGGCCTGTATAAACTGCTCTCATACAACAAATACCAGTACATGGCATATGCTTGCTCTTTCACTACACATTTTTCACACAGGTGCCTAATTTCAACAGCAAAGTTGCCAGTCATATATTCCTTTCTAATAAATGAGACAGAAGTTACTTAGGAGATTCATGCAAATTGTATATCTATCTATCTATATTTATTTATTTTACCACACTTCATCCATTTCCTCTGGTCCTGTGTAGTGTCCAACATAGTTCTTTCCTCCCTGTTCTCCTCACTAGTATGGCAGTTGGGGGTGAATGTTGACTCGGGAGATGCAAATATGGGGCAAAGTTGGATTTGGGTGTCTCCCTGCCTTTCTGTAAGCTGAGAAAATCAGATTTGTTGACTGTGTGTTTCTTCTATTAGATTAGTAATGGTACTGTTCAATGCAAGTGTAGGGTTAAAAGATAAACTAAACAGGATTACTTGAAGGCAGGAACAGACATAGATTGATGGTGTATTTAAACTAGCTTTGTAAGTGTTACATAAGTTTGAAAGTGTGTCTGGAACACAGCATTTACAGAAACTGGTCTGAGGATGCACTATACGTTTTTGAGTCTCAGTTCGAAAAATTTAAATAAAATCCACCATCCATAGCATTCTTGATAGACATTAATCAATAAGGTCAAGTATACTTACTTTGTTCTATTGTTGATTTTCAGTTTTTTCAAACTGACAAGGCAGACAATTCGTAAGAGCACAGCTGAAATACTTGCATATTGGATTTCCTTTAAAATGAACTTCTGTATTAAGCTCTTTGAAAACTCTCGTTTAAAAGGATTTTCAGGCTGAATCACAGTCAGGTCATACAATCAAAATGCAGTTTCCCTATGGTATGTTAATTTTTTAATAAGCTGTCTTTAAAACAGCAGGGTTTTAAGTATGTAGTGTTCAGCCACTTAAGCAAAAGGCTTTTGGTCATGTTACCAACAACAGTTGTGCAACTATTGATAGAGTTTAATTTTCTGTAATGTGGGTCTGTACACTTATGTAAAGTCATGATGAAATGTAATGAAATTCACTTTAAAGGTCTTCTTAAATGATGTAACTGTAAGTCTTACTGAGTGTCAGTAAACCAAGGAAGTGTCTCTGAAGTGCAGAGGATAAGACACTTCATTTGCACTTCGGATATCAAAAGTAGTAGTATAGTACAGGTCTGCAACCACTGTGTATAAGATTGTGGCAATTTTTTTTTGTTATTTAACAAGTTGAGGAAAAGGTATAGATATTTTCTGATTTAAGGTCAGTGTCATATCACAGAGTCACATAATGCAGTCTATTGTAACAGGAGCGGTGTTTTTATGAAAGCTCTCTATTTCACATTCTCTGTGAGTTGTTTACGTGCTTAGTCCGTGTTTTCTTTGGAAAAGGCCTTAAACGTAGTTAATTAATGAATGTATGCTGGCAGCTTGGCAGGAATTTGTGTTTAAAAATACTCCTTTGTGTACTATCAGTGATTTACCAAGTAGGAGCAAAGAGGAAGTATTACTTCTCTTGGTCATCTACTGTAGTGAAAGCTGTAGTACAACTTGAGAAATCTGGTGATGTAGGAAAAGATTGCATGAGAGTGCATTGCCTGTAAATTCTTTTCCAGCAAGCTTCACTTTGCTTGTTGAAGCTGCTGTGCGTTGATAGAACCATATGTCTGCTGTTGCACAATTTTAACTTGTATTGCATAAGCTCAGGTATCCTTTTTTGGTGATTGATAATATTGATTGAAACAATGCATGTTCATGTCTTCCTGTAGAAAGTGGATAGCTAAAATGCAAGGAAAATGGATAAAAAATAATATGAATGGTTTGTTTGCAAAAAAATACGTTAAATTCGATACATTATTATGTAAATACTAAAAGCATTACCTTTTAAAAAAATTGTTATTCACATTCTTTCAATTCATTCATAAAAGCAACAGTTCACACTAAATACTCTGTTTATCAGCTTATTTTGAACTCCATCAGCAGGTATGCATAGTCTGTACTTCCCCAAGATAAAAACACAGCTTTAAGTATCTTATGCTTACATGCTGTGAGAGCCTTCTCCATAATCTTAGTAGCACAGTAACAAAAACCAAAGGGAAACAAAAGAAAAAAAAGGAAAGGTGATTGATATTACAGCAGACTTCCAAATCAGATAGAGATTTTTGCAAAAACTGACAAAAAAGACTCCCTCTTTCACACTTCTGACGTCTGCCGGGGATTCTGTGTGTTCTTTCACATAAAAAGAATGCAGTTCCTCTTTCTCAGCCAACTGAAAATGATGGAATTTTAGGCACTTTGATTTACTGTGCCAGAGGAACGTGCCCTAATACACTATCATGCACTGTGCTGTGCTTCCTCATAGTTAAGCGTAGTGGAGTTATTTCAGTTTTTCAGTAATCTTCCAATTATTGGAGTTGCTCCACTGGTACGCAAATTAATTTGTTGTTTGCGGACAATCAAAATGGATGTCCTGGTTAGTGCCAGCCAAACTGCTCACATACTGTTGTAGTCAGATAATGTGTGCTTGTTTCCCTAGCAGTACATTGAATGTGGTATATGGAGTAATACTGGCAAGTGTAATGCTCTTTCTTTTACTGTTTTTAGTGTGCTTGAAATTATGTGACTGTAAGTCAGAGTTCAGTAAGTGATGTGCAAGATCTGCCATTTTAGATGGCAGAATTGGCTGATTTTCGTGAAGAATACAGTCAGTGCCAACCTGACTGAAACAAATGTGTCTTGGGTCCTAAATCTGCAAAGAGGTGTGCTTTGTTCTTGCAAATCTGCCCAATCCCATTTTGATTTCAGTGTCTAACTTTGGTTTATTCAGTGGTTTTAATCAAAAGTCTGGCTTTTTGTTAATCGCTTTGACTCACTGAAAGGAAATTCAGATACATTCTGGTAACAATGTCTTAGGTTTTCTGACCTTTAGAAAATAATTGTTTTCTAAGTTTGAATGCTATATTTCTGCTTGCTTTACAATGCTGATTGAATGAAAAAATTCTTAACTGTGTTTTTTAACTGTCTGTGGACTATATCTTTTTTATAAATCTTTCCCAAAGAAAGCTGAAATTTGTGTATGAGGAACAAAGCGACTATCTTTTCCTTTCTCTTTTCTCCTATTGTCCTATTTTCTTCTTTTTCTTTCTTTCTTTTCCACATTTGTGCATGCTCTTGTAAAATTGAAGCACATTCTCTATTGAAGTTAATGTGTTTTGCTTTATTTTTTTCTGAGAATAAAAGATAAAAGTTCTGTTGTTGAAATTCACAAAAAAAAGTATAGGAATATTCTATACTCTATGCATTTCTTTCGTCTCCTTTGGGGCACAGAATGAAGGAGTTTATGAGACAGATGTGTGTCATGATTTCTAGCATAGAGACATGGTTAATTTATTTGTGTTCACCAGTGTTAATAAACTTCTTTGCATTACACTTTTAATCTTTACCTTTCACTTTTCTTAAATGAAGAGGCTTCTCCCTCTGTGGAATTTACTGTAGGCATGGAGGTCGCTTTCTAAAAGGTAGTTTATAAATGTAGGACCAGAGATTTCCTGCCTAGGTTTTCAGTGCTGTGAATGTCAGGTGCATCATTTCTTTATGTCTTTTGCTGCATTTTATTTAATCGTCTTTGCAGATGTATTTGTGTATTAATACTTGTAGGCATTTGACTATTTTTTATTAATAAGCAAATGTATTTTTCATGTAACAGCAATTTTTTTTTAAAAATGGTCTCTGGTTACTGGGTTAGAATTTTGTCTGCCTGTGTGTAGATAAAAGTCATGAATTTGGTGTGAAGTACACACAATGAGAGATTTCTAAAA
Organism: Bucco capensis; assembly: GCA_013396975.1. Lineage (NCBI taxonomy): Eukaryota > Metazoa > Chordata > Aves > Piciformes > Bucconidae > Bucco > Bucco capensis. The sequence goes on from VWZO01019147.1 coordinate 17,916, forward strand.
CACTGATCAGAAACTAGGACGGGAATTTTGTTTGGGATGATAGTGTATCTTAGAAAGCTGCTTAACTGCTTCCCAGTACAGCTGTCCTTCCCTGAAAGATTAGGTTTCAGCAGCAGTGATGGATGTTGAATGCCTGTAGCCAGTTGTGGGGTTTTCTGTGAGGTCAGTGGTACTGATGGAGGATAGGAATTTACAGCCTTATGTCTCCACACCAGTGTAATCAGTACCATTTCTCAAGAAAAAAACCCCAACAACTATGTATGTCCCATTCATGCTGAGCTTGTATTGCAGCATCGTTCAGAAAGCTATTCGTACTACTGAGAAAACATAAGTAGATTTATGAGTAATAAGGACAAATTTAGTCATGGGTAGGCCCTTTTGTTTTATGGAAACACCCAGAAATAGCTGTAAAAATGCAATGATATGATGCTATTTAGAGCTTCTTACATACTGTTTTAAAGTGTGATAACAAATTTGGAATTTACACAGTTGACTTATTGTTTCAGATATGCTGAAATATTTTTAACAGATTACAAAGCAGCATGAACATACTCTTCTTTTTTTACTTAAAAATAGGGTGTGGGTTTTTCATGCAAAAAAAGAAAAAAAAGTTTGTTATTTTAGCAAGCTTTAACCAAGGGAGAGTTTGATATTCATCACTCGTGAAATGGTAGATATTCATAAGTTAGAAAGGGTAATGGCATTTAGTGCTGCCTTTCTAAGCTTGGGTATCACAGTATGTATTGCCAATAAAAATGGATAGTCTGACATGTGCTTTTGGGAGTGTTTGGTAAGATCAGACTTTCAGTCTTTATGTATGAACTGCCTCCCTTCCCTGAGCTGTTGAAGTTTGTTCCTAATACACAGTCATGAACCTTGGTAGAGAAAGGCACACGACAAAGCATGTGGTTTTATTGTTAAGCCTGCAAAAGTTTTCAGAGCTGTTTGTATTAATTCGTACCTTAATGGTATAGGTGGATTTTCCTATCAAGCCATAGACAAGCTGTTGTAATAGACTCTAAGCCCTGAGTGGTTGGTGAGAAAGATTTCCTTTGACAGTAGCATTGTTTGGATCAGATCCATAGTGCCTTTGTGTCTTTGCTTAAATGATAGCAGCCTTTACCTTGAGTAATCCTAACAGTGGTTTAATTCACTTATAGAGAAGAAAGCCTAACAAAACACCTGATGAATTGATTTATAGTGTCTCATAAATTAAGGAATAAGCATTTTGGTAAAGAGAAATACGTACCTAGCAAGAATAACTTCAGAACATTTATGCATCAAGGAAATGGCGTTTTGCCAGATGCCTTTGTATTCTCATTATTGGCAGCATGCTATCAACTTTATCTGGAAAACTATCCAAACAGTAATAATAATAATAGTAATAAATATTCACTATTTGATAAATCGGTAATTCATCTTACTATAAATAACAGATGGATTCTGTGATTTTTTTCCCCATTTTTTAGCTATTTCATGAAGAATTGAGTTTAGCAAATTATCATTAAGTGCATCAATGACCAATTCTTGATTAACAGATTTTTTCGAACAGTGAAATTGCTTTAATATGATCTAGAAAGCCCCTCTGAAACATATTGTCATTGGGATGTCAAAGGCTTAATTTATGATTTTACATCTTCTGCTAAGCCTTATGGGCTTGTCCTTTTTTCATTGATAGATATGTAGTCTTTAAATACAGACTTCTCTATGCACTGGTGTACTTAAGCCATCACTTGTATACTTGTAGACCTGCTGCCTTTGTGGAGGTATTTGAATAATTCTGGGTTATCTGTTTTTTAAAAAATCTGTGTGCTTTCTTTTATGTCTTGGATAGTATACAACATTGTCTTTTGGTTCCTTAAGAAATCTTTCCTTTCTCAAGCACTTTACATTTTTCACATCAGGAGGCTCTGTCTACATTAAAAGAAGGAACACAGTAAGAGGAACAGACCTGCTTGACAACTTCTGCTAGCTTGATGTGTCTGGAGAACTGCATGAGTATAACAACAAAGAAATATATCTCTCTGGTGCCATTTTGGTGGCTTTATGTCTAGATACGGAGGTAGCAGGTTTAGATTTAACTGTGACCAACCCAGTAGAAGAATTGCAAGTTCTTACTCTGTCGAGAAACTTCAGGAGTATAGGTTCCAGAGCTCTCAAGCTTACCTCAGTGCCATGTTCTTCTCCAAGCAGATGTGTTAATGTTTTGAAGCATGAAATTATAGTAATAGACACCATTTGTCAGACATTGTCACACTAACTGTACTTTTCTTAGTATGCTGTATTACTTCATTTTGTTTAATGTGTTCGAGAATTTTAAGGCAAGTTCTTACTGTGTTTTTTTGCTACTGAGTTTTGGAGATATTACTAGTGATTAACAGTGGCTACTTTTGTTGAATTACATATATACATATACATATGCAACAATAAGCAGGATTTCCCCCAGCTTTTGTGTTTGTAAGTTTTGTCTCTGTTAATGTAAGGTAGACGACTGCTCCAGTAAGAGATAAGGTCGTATTTCTAGATTTCTGCTGTTCCCTGGAGTTGCTTGTGTTTAATAATTTAGTACCTGCTGAGGGAGGCTAGGAGTGTATGGTTCTAGTACTGGGAATTAAGTTGTAGAAGCTGAGAGGGTTTTTTTTGCTGAGAACCCAGGAAACCACGTCCTTGACGTAGATGTTTCATTGTGACTTTGGTTTGTTAATGGTTTGTACACTGAGGTTATGGATCATGTCTGAACCTATGCAGAGTCCGAAGTGTCTTTCAGAATTAGTTTTTTGGCTACTTGGACTTGGCTTTCAGTACTTGCACTTTTTCTATTCTTACAAAGGCCAGTTTTCAGAAATTCCTCTCACTATGACCTTGTACTTCAGAATGTGTTGCAGATTTTGTCAATGTTTTGCCTGCTTTCTGCTTGCAAACAGCTCTGATATTTGATGGATTAACATTTTGATTTAGAAGTGCTTAGTTTCCAGATAAACAGTTTTGTTGTGGGGTTTTTTTTTTTACTTCAAATTTGCTGGAAGGAAAATAATATTCAGATTTTCTTTCCTGTTATTTTCCCCTCTGTATTCTGCTAGAATGCTGATGATTTTTCAGTTTTTATCAATGTGTGTAAACTCAAGAAGGACAGGAGGTCCACCTTGAACAGTTCTCCCTTAGAGTGTTTCACTCAAGATACCAGAGTACTCCTTCAAAAACTCAGTGTCTTCTTTCGGAGCACTGTGAAAATATATTTTACATTCACCAATTCCCTTGAAGATTTTGGCTGAAAACAGTAAGGCACTTTTCTGATGTTTCTTAACCCATAGTATAGGTGAAGTTGTGTGAGGGGGCTTAGTATGTGACAGGTAATCAAATAACTGGTAATTGAACTAGTATCCGTGGAGTGAGTTGATGTTTGATTGCTTAGATAATAAGCAGGAATTACTTCACATTCTCAGATGGGCAGAATCCTAGATTTCAGGTGGAATAAATAATATTATATTAGACAAAATTTCAGATAGCTCTACATTCCTTTATTGGGTGTCTATACATGGGACTGGTAGTGTATATAAGACATTCTTCTGTATTGTTAGTTTTTACTTGAACTGTCAAAAATAGTATTAGAACTGCATTTTTTGAATGACTCAGAGGTATGAAGGGATTGTACACTTGTGCATCACAAATACACTGCCCAGACAGAGAGATTATACAGATCTGCAAAAAGATAAGAACTAGTCTAGTCAGATGTACTTTGCAAAAATCTCCTTACTGCTTTTGCTGTTATACATGAGAGTAACCTTGTAGGCAACTTCTGCAGTTTACAGTCTAGAATTTAGTCCCTGATTTGTGTCATTGCCTAACAGTATGAATAATAGAGGAAAAGAAATCTGTTTCTAAACCACTAATTTTCGCTCTTCCTTCTTATTCTTTTACTTATTATCTGGAAATCTAAGGATAACTTTGAAAAAGAAAGTTCTTAATAGACATATAGCTAAAATAACTATAGGTGCTAAAAGTAATATAACCAGATCCCCAGAAATTACTTAAAATATACAGAACATTCATGGCTATTGATAGTGTTCAACACACCAATTCAGAGAGAAAATGTAAGTGGTTTTTGTTGTTTGGAAGAAAATTTTCTGTTGCTGATTAAGGAAGGACTGTTTTTAAATGAGTTTCATTGTGTGGAAGGACAATCCTTCTGTGTAAACACTTCTTGGTGATAAGAACTGTGTGCTGCATATGACTTACAAACTTATTCATGCTTATACTCCCACAGTATCAAATGGATTTAACAGTATATTGGGTTAGTAGGAGCTGGTTCTTTGTCCTGTCATTCTATACAGTAAAAGTGTCTAGTAAATATATGAAAACATATATATGAGAATGTAAGCAAGTCAGAAAGGATAAAGAAAAATGCTTCATTTAAGACAGAATTCAGTAGAGAAGTTAGACTCACTCATACCAGTAACTGTATGTATATCTAGGTAACTTCACCTCTGTGTAATGTCACTGAAATCCATGAGAGTATATGTAGGTTTAAAAACAAGAATACAGTCTAAAGTGATTTGTTATATTTGGACACGTAACTCTATGGAGGGGAAGGAAGTAAAAAAGTTAATTTCTGCTTTACACTTTTACCTTTTTCTTCAGAGTGTTCAAATCATTATTACTAGCATAGCTGACAAGAGATGGAATAGTTTACTGCTTTCTTTGGTTTATGGAAAGAATAAAAGTAATATACTGGTATTTCTATTTGATATTGTTTGTCTTTCAGTTTGCGTACAGAGTGAACAAAGCATCTCCAAACTACTGAAATGTGAAATGAATGCAGGCTGTATTTCTATTTGTGTGCAATATGGAAAACTGTCATTTGACTACAGGAAAAAAAATATTAATAAGTAAGAAATCCATAACAAGATGCAGTCTGTTCTGTAAGTATGATAACTTCAGTTAAAGAGCACATTTTTTTTTAATCTTACATAATACAGGAACCCTGTTATAGATACTACTCTGTCAGGGGTTTCTGTCTTTAATAAAACCACAATAGCTCATTTAGCGCTGTAGGGCCTTCCATCTAAGAGAAGGACACTCGAATAAAACCTTCGTCCTAAGGACTTCGCTGCCAGCGTCCAAGCTTGCTGGGCCCTGGCAAATGAACCTTAGGACTAAAGGGTGGGTCCAGCTCTGCGCATGCTGTGTTTCACCTAAAAAAAATACATTACGCAGGCTCGAGGGTGCTATCTGCTATCCTCTTTTTATAAGCGCACTTGTAAAAGGCGCTGATGAGGAGCGTGGGTGGAGCCCTCCCTGGATCTTCATTTGCGAAGCCTAGCCATACATACAAAACCACAACGCAGGGGTGAAATGCTAAAGCCAGTCAAGCCAAGAGATTCTTTCTTTGATTCATACTAATATTTTAGTGAAGATCTGTTTCAGTATTTATTCGAGTATCAGCTGAGATCTGTGCAAAGATTCTCACGTACGATGTATGCTGAATAGGATTTTTTTGTATCTGTTCTAATCAGTTTTTTCTTTTGCATTTCTTAGTCACACCTGTCCCTTTTTAAGATATGTAAACCAAATCAATTGCTAGATTGTTAAAGATGAATCTCTTAGAAGATTTATGAGGGAAATAGGAAAGTTTTACATAGAAAGTAATTTTATTACTGGTAGTGATTTCTCTTGTGGAGAAATTGCAGAATAGAAATTCTAATGTGCTGTGTAGAGAATGGATTGGTAAAAAACAGTTCCTAATCTGGTAGCCGAAGAAATTGGCAGAACTAAATTATGTATCACAGGATAAAATATTCTTGTGGTTGCTTTATATTCTTGTGGTTATTGAAAATTATATTGCATTGATGATGGAGAAATAATTTAGGTAAAATGTTTCATTAACTTCTGTTTGCACTTTAAGAATAATTTTTTAGGTATAGAAAGCAGTGAACAAATTGGTATTTAGTGTAAGTCTGTGGAATGGAATATGTATTATAGTTGGCATTTCATTGCAAATTATGATGTATAAGTAATTCACTTTCCATGGTTTTGAATGTGACATTGTTACATATCAGTGCTTTACTCTTCCTTTAAAATGCAGTTTTACGTCCATCATTCTTTAGCTTTAGTGTTAACTTCTCTTAGAGATTCCAGCCTTCTTCCTCAAAAAGCTTTTATTCTTCTTATGATGCTGCTCTTCTGTATTCTCTTTAAGGACGGTGCCTTTTGTACATTTTTATTAAAATAGATGAAATGAACACCCAAAGAGTTGTACAATATGTTGTATCCATTCTTGAGAAAAGATCTAACAGTGTGAAGGAAGGTATGTTTTCTCTAGATAGTCAGAAGAGTAATTTTAAATCTGTGTGATTTTAACAGCTTACTTTGCTGACAGGGACTGATGTGTAAAATATAGTCTTGCTTTGCCTTTAAAATATCATTTTATTAAAATACATGAATCATGTGGGGGTTAAGTCTTCTGTTCCTCTTTGTCCCTTTACTTCAATGCAGTCTTTAGTCCCTTACATGTTTTTCTAGACTTGAGTGCACAAGAATTTATCAGTAGAGGAATAAATATTCCAATACAGAGCAATTGGATGTCTTGCTGAACATGTGATAACACCTAATATTAATAAACCACAGATAGGTTGATATGATATAATGAGTCAAATAAAGGTAGAGCCAGGAGAGTATTTCTTGGAATTGTAACACTAAGCACCAGAGTTCTCCTGCTATGTGAGAATAAAAGTTGTCTTGGAATTAATGTTTTTGCCTTTTTTTATAGGACAGAGAACCTGTTACATATAGAAGCTATTATTTCTTGGCGCAAGATTTTTTTCCCCGCTCATACTATGTTATTAAAGCAATAGGTTTTGTAGCTAGTCTGCATCAATATTTTCTACCAGTAGTTATCTGAAGTTACCGTTTTGATACCCTTTTGGTTTGTGCAGTTGTAACACACAATTAGAAGGTCATCCTTCAACACTGGAAGAAAGCACTTAATGGGAACCCTAATCATGGATTGCATTCAACTTTGCCCAAAAAAGTAAAACTGAAAAGGAAACATAAACTAAAATCTTGAAGGCCTAATTTTGTGTTTTGTTGACATCAGTGGGAATTACAGTAGAGCAGTATGCAGAACGTTACATTTAAAACACTATGGACTCTCTATGGTCTTCCAGTTTGACCATAAACTTCGGCATGAATAGCCTTCTAGTAAAATATACATACATGGGATGCAAATATTTGTGTTAGTTTTCTGTTTTATACACCTTTTAGCCTTTAGATTGTATAGGCTGCTAATCCTAAAAATATTCTACTATCACTCATGATTAACTTTATTTTCACCTTGTACTTCACAGCCTGTTACCAGTGATTTTCACGCTGTTTATTGTTGATTGTTATTTGTGTAAAAAACAAGATAGCTTCAGCTGCCATTGGCCTTCTGTTTGACATCTTTTTGGTTGTTCTGCCTTTATGACTTTAAAAATTTGCTGTTCCCTGCAGTCAGATTTTGGCAAGGTCTAGAAGGATTTTTCTCAAAGCAGTTCTGTGTTCAGGTAAATTAAAGTCACTTTAAGAGCTTTGGGGATTACTGAATCTATGCACGTTGTTTTACATAACATTTTCGTTGCTGGATACTGAAATATATTTAGGAGTTGTCTTACAGTGCACAAACACGACTTTGTTAAATATGTGTATGTTTGGTTTTTTTTAACTTCTATTCCTTAACTGCTGTTTGTATTCAGTGCACATTATAGCTCTCTGAAGAAAGAAAATGCTTTTCATTATTACCTTTTATCTCTCATGCTGTTTGAATGATTTTACTGGACACTACTAAAGTAGGAAATTGATACAAGTAAATTACAACTTATATCTATTTCAACCATCAGAAAAGCACTAAAGGAAGAATATGGCCCTTTTTTTTTAATATGGTATTTTAGAAAGCAATTTTTGACAAATTAGTATACGTAAATTGTCCTATGTAACTTTCTCTGTAGGACTGAAATGTTTTCAACTGTAGATGACTTATAAAAAAATAATGTAGAGTTGAGCCACATGGATTCATATTTTTAAATTGATAAATATTTTTCCCTAGGAAGTAAAAAGCATCATGATTACTACAGAACAGATGGGCTTCTTTGCTTTCTTTTCAGTCCTGAGGTCTCGTATATGCATACCCACGCACATGAAGACAAATGTATACATACATAAATCATAAGAATTTCTTGGTGGCTTGGGATAATGTATGCATTAGATTTTGTTGATTCTTCTGAACACCAGAAACTTCAAATTTTGAGGTATTCTTGATTTTTTTTAATTGGTGGGATTTAGAAAATACATTTCTTGAACTACTTTTCAATTGCATCCTCATCTAGATTTACAAGATAGGTTACTGCTATAGGTTACTGACTACTTCTGTCACCAATAAGTGATGAATGATGCTTTTTGTTATTGTTCTTACTCCTTACCTCCTTCATTCCCTGCATTCCTCACAGGTATTAGTGCCAGTAATGTAGCTGGTCTTCTGTCTGGTAGCATTAAGTCTAGGCAGTGTATTGATAATGATATATATGAGGAGAGATGACAAAGTAAGTGTTTGGCTGGTGCTACTGTAACTCTTTGTATGCCTGCAGGCTCACCAATTAATTGGCTGTTATTAGTTTCTATGTAAGTACCTATATTTGAGTAGCTTAAACGATATGATCTCTGTGTTTAGATACAAAAAGCAAATTATTTTTAGACACTCCATCTGCACAGGGTTTCTTACCTGACCATTCTTTCCCTGCAGGAAGAGGTGCTTGACACTGAGTCTCAAGACAGTTTTCATATACATGAATAAGTTTTGGGGAAATTTCCTGGAAAAACAGTTTTTGGTTTCTTAAGTGCTCCAGAGTTACAGTAGGGGGTAGTCGTTACTGACTGTGGCCCTTAAATCTTTTTTGTTCTGTGTCTGGACTAAGCATTTTTGATGCTTAGATTACTTGTTTGAATTAAAACTAGAAGTTGTAATGAAGCACTAATTTTTTCAAACAGAAATGTTCCCTGAATGATGTGACGCTTCTATTTCTCAGTAAAAATTTTCCCATCTCTAAATTACATTGCTAGGGGAATAGAAATTTGGCAGCTTTCTGTTATCTTTGGGCTTCCTCTACTTTCTTCTTCTATATGGATTTTTAATGAAGTTTAAAAAAAATCAACTACAAAAAACCCCAAACACCAGTATTTGAGTGTTTCAGTCATAAATATTAAATCATTATGTCTCTTCTTATTTAGTTGTAAAGCAGATCTGTTTCAAGTAACACTGCTTTGTATTTGTAACAAGATATGGTATAAATTTTCTTGCATTTGTGACTGTAATAATGCAGAACGTGGAAATACTTCTGGAGCAAGCTGCTCCAGACCAGATTGTTCTTTCACTACTTTTTATTTTTTTCTCTCTTGTTTTGACTAAAGCAAAATCTTATCTTGCAGAATACATGATGAGTGGATAAAGTACTGTGATGAATTACAGAATCATAAAATGGTTAGGGTTGGAAGGGACCTTCAAGATCATCTAGTTCCAACCGCCCTGCACAGGCAGGGACACCTTCTACTAGATCCGGGTACTNGACTCCAGAACTGGACACAGTACTCCAGGTGAGGCTTCACAAGTGCAGAGTAGAGGGGGAGAATCACCTCCCTTGACCGACTGCTTATACTTCTTTTGATACTGCCCAGCACGTGGTTGGCTTTCTGGGCTGCAAACACACACTGACGGCTCAAATTACACTTCTGGTTCACCACCACTACCAAGTCCTCCTCAGGGCTGCCCTCAAAGCTTTCTCCTCCCAATCTGTATTCATGCATGGGATTGCCTNTTCCAGGGATGGGGGAGCCACAACTTCCCTGGGCAACGTGTTCCAGCATCTCACCACGTTCACAGGAAAGAATTTTTGCTAATGTCTAACCTAAATCTTCCCTCNAATGGCATCCCTTCCCTCCAGTATGTTGACTTCTCCACACAATTTGGTATCGTCAGCAAACTTACTGAGGGTGCATTCAATTCCACTGTCCATGTCGCCAACAAAGATGTTAAATAGCACNGGAGCCACAACTTCCCTGGGCAACGTGTTCCAGCATCTCACCACGTTCACAGGAAAGAATTTTTGCTAATGTCTAACCTAAATCTTCCCTCTTTAAGTTTATAACCATTTCCCTTGCCCTCTCTCTATGCACCTGTGTAAAAAGTCCTACCCCAGCTTTCTTGTAGGCCCCCTTCAGATATTGGAAAGCTGCTATAAGGTCACCTTGGAGCCTTCTCTTATGTAGGCTGAACAACACCAACTTGCTTGCCCCTGTACTTACAGGGGAGGTGCTCCAGCCCTCTGATCATTTTAGTTCCTCAACTCTGGACACATTCTAGGAGCTCTATGTCCTTCTTATGTTGGGGACTCCAGAACTGGACACAGTACTCCAGGTGAGGCTTCACAAGTGCAGAGTAGAGGGGGAGAATCACCTCCCTTGACCGACTGCTTATACTTCTTTTGATACTGCCCAGCACGTGGTTGGCTTTCTGGGCTGCAAACACACACTGACGGCTCAAATTACACTTCTGGTTCACCACCACTACCAAGTCCTCCTCAGGGCTGCCCTCAAAGCTTTCTCCTCCCAATCTGTATTCATGCATGGGATTGCCTTGACCCGGGTGTAGAACCTTGCACTTGGCCTTGTTGAACTTAATGCAGTTTGCACGAGCCCACTTCTCAAGCCTGTCAAGGTCTCTCTGAATGGCATCCCTTCCCTCCAGTATGTTGACTTCTCCACACAATTTGGTATCGTCAGCAAACTTACTGAGGGTGCATTCAATTCCACTGTCCATGTCGCCAACAAAGATGTTAAATAGCACCGGTCTGAGTACTGACCCTTGAGGAACACCACTTGTGACACATCTCCATTTGGACACTGAGACATTGATCACAACTTTTTGGGTGCGACCATCCAGCCAGCTCCTTATACAACGAGTTGTCCATCCATCGAACCCATATCATTCCAGTTTAGAGATCAGAATGCCATGAAAATTCAAGCTTAGTCTTCTTATGATCATCCTAGTGCTATTTGGTTGAGGAATGAACATAGATTGTGGGAATACATCCTGAAAAGACCAATACTTCTAAGGTTCTTTTACAAACGGCATGTGACAAATCTAAAACTTAGTTTCTCCCCTCTGTTGCTGTTTAAGTGGTTGTAAACTGGTGTGAGGATATGTTGCTTTACTGTTACAGTCAGCCTTCAGTCATTTGTATGAGTATTAAAAGCAAGATTAATCTGGATATATAATAAATCTATGTAAGTGGCTGCTAGATGTGACACAAATCAGTTATTGCACGGGTATAGTTGGTTGCATAGAATTCACTGTACCTTTGCCTTGTAAGCCTGACCAGCTGTATACCTTCAGCTCTCCTGTGAGACCTCCAGTAACATACCAAACTGAGCATAGATTGATTAATACATTTTTTCACTAGGAGCTGTTGAAAGATGCGATAAAAAAAGGCATGAAAAGCACAGTAATATTCAAGTTTGAACATATATTTACCAAAATCAAATTCTTATGTCTGTGTTGAGCTTTACAGCCTTTTTCTACAGTTCATGAGGTTTTACTTTTTTCCCTTTTTTTTAACAGAAAATAGGGCTATTTTAATAAGGAATAGATTTGTTTCTGCACTGTTTTGATAGCAGCCTGTTAGTAGCATTAAATAGTAGTAGGAAACTTGACATTATTATGCAATTTATTTCTAGTTCTTGACTTGCTGTCCTCCCGTCACTGATCTAGGACAAGAGGTTCTGTATATTTCAAAGCTTACATATTAATTGATCTTTTGACAGTTTTTCTAAATTTTTAGAAGTAGAAGAAACATAGCTTCTCATACAGGGAATGTTGTGACAGTCCCAAACCATTTTTAATTAGACCTCAGCATGCAGCTTAAGATGGCATCTGTTTTCATGAAGCATGATTACTGTTTTTTGTGCTCTTTTTTTCTTTGTTTCTTCAATAAGCATTAAATTCATTAAAAAAAGTGAATAAGATTGCTCTAAACAAACAGAGATAAATACAGCAAAGATAAGTAACCTTGTAAACATTATAATCAAATATGCATTGCACTTTTAGCATGCTGTCTTTCGTGTTCAATCTGATAAAACTGGTAAAATCTGATAGTAGTTGTTAATCTAAAATCTGTGTATTGATTAATGTAATGCCACTGTGTAAAATCTTAGATTTAATACAGATTCTGCAGATGACTGGTGTTCTTGTGTATTGATGGGCCAAGGTAGTCTTATTATCATCTGGGAGAGAAATACCTACTTTGTTTGGAAGCTTTCCCATACCTGTTCTATGACCGACCTTTCTGCTGCCGTTGCCAAACGGGTACCAGTGCTGTTTTCTATAAAGTTATGTGTCTATCTACCAAGCCTGCACTGCTTTCAGATGACTTTGCTCTAGGGATGTACATGTTAAGCCTCCATATCTCACTAACATACCTAAAACATCTTGTTCTCATACAAAATTAGCAAATTGCAATTTAAATGGTATTTAAAGGAAGTTAAGTGAGTGACTGAGGAGAGTCATAGCAGAAAAAGGGCTGTATCTCTGCCATAAATCACACCCTTGGGAAGAAGAAACCTGAAGTTGTATAAAGGGTGAGGAAAAGTAGATGAAAGGATTACCTTGGGAGGCTATTGTAGTAGGGAAGGAAGACCTCTCCAATGAATAGCTTGAAAAGAAAAAGACATTTTAAAACTAACTGAGCTAAAGTAGAAGGGATATTTTGATTGTTTACACTTCCTCCTGTATACTATGCTAGAAACTAAAAAGACTACTTAGGCTGTAAACTTAAAGGCTGAGAAGTTAAGATTTTGCAGCAGGCCACAGTCCCATTTGTGTCTTTCATGAATTTGCTTTATGTTCTAACTGAAGCAAGTCGTCTGGAAAAAAATGTGATCCTGCATTTGATGCCTGTATTGTGATTCTGCCCTTATCCAGCATCATTTAATTTTCAGTTGCGTGACTCTGGAATAGAATATAGCTTGAATGTGGTTTTATCTGAGATAAGTGACTTGATTTCATTTCTTCAGGAAAAATGGCATCGTTAGCATGATTGTCAGACTCCGGAATTCCTGTGGGCCGTCATGCAACATCCGCTATAGAGGTTTCTGCTGTTAGAGTTGTTGGACTATATTTAATAGCTTGCAGTGTGGAGCACTTGCCATTGAGGTTGGATTTGTGTGTTCTATAAGTGACATCCAGAAGTGTCTGAGAGGAGTTGTTGAGGTTTATTGTCACCCAAGCCATTAGGAATGCTCTCAACTGTCTAAAGCTTCCAGTAAAAAAACAAAAAAACCAACCAAACAAAAAAACCCAAAAACCAAAACCCCAGCATGTACTGTATAGTACTATTGAAATAGCTTTGTTCTTGCCTTCATTTCTCTTGCCAAGGAATTCTCATGAGAATTTATATTGCTTCTACCATTGCTCAGCAGGCTTCGAATATAAGCTGCTTGGGCTTTTTTTGGCCAGGTACCCTAATGTTCCTATCTTTGAGTGTTAAAAATTTAAAACTTGTAACAGTTTGGAGCTCTGGTGCATTGAAAAGAAACCTCATGGAACAAACGTGCTATTCTCCACTTCAGTGGAGCTTGCTGCTTTTGCCCAGACATGTTACCTACGTCTCTCATGAAGGAAAATTTAAGATATTGTGCAATTCATGCCATTTGATAGTAAATGCAAGTGTTGCATTTTTCCTTACATACTGTCCAGAATTGACTTGTTTTAAAAAAAAACCAAAAAGCCATGTTAAAGTATTATTATTGTAGATGTTTGTATTGTGTATTTTACATATGTTGACCTATCTCAAGTAAACTTCTTTCAGAAATTAAATTTATACTACCACTACAAGTTTATTACAAGGACCCAAGTCTGTAAAGATCATACAACTGTATATAAATTTCAACTAATGAAAGAATGCCATGTTTGCGTCATGATGCTCCTTCTACTATACTGTCCCTAGCTTACTTGCCAGTTCTATAATTATTCTATTAGAAATACTATACTTGCATTATTAAAATGAATTTCAGTAATTTAAAGTACTATGCTTTTTCTCTTCTGGCCTTAGAACCTAAAATAAGTGGTGACCAGACATTTTCAGATTTACTCTGACTGTAGCTTTTAATTAGAAGTAAAAGCTTTGTCTTGTGAATCACTGTCAGATTGCCTTAAAATGTAAATTCTCTATGAGCTAGATTGAGCCTGTGTGACTTAGTGGGTAGAGATGGGCAACGTGAGCCTTTTCTGCTTCAAGGAGTTAGGGACGTAGCCAGTAACGGAAGTGTTGGAAAGCACAGTCTAAATGGAATTTGGAATCACACAGTAAATACACAACAGTATTTTGATATTGGCCTTTTTCCCTAGGACAGGGATACCTCTTTCCATGTCATCATTTCACCACACAGACATAAGAAATGGGCATTTCATAGACCTACTACGCTGTGGGGGTGATCGTATTTCCTGCTAGACAGGCTAGAAACTTGACAATTCAGTCTGGCCCTATGAACTGCCTTGACTGGAGCTTTTTGGAAACATACTGTCTTCTTAGTTTTTAAGAACAGAACATTTACTTCAGACTTTCCCGAATATACCTTTGATAAGCTGTATGGTATTACCTAGAATGAAGGGTAACTCCTAGCAAATAAGGTATTTAGGAATTCTTAAACACATTCTGAATCCTAGTGATTTTTAATATTTTTTCCCTGGTTATTGTATTGGAATGTAAAAGAGAGCTTAAAATATTTGGAGTTTTTCTTAACTATTTTCGTATTTATTTTATTTGGATGTTGTTGTGCTCTTACACTGTTGTTTTTCAGCTCCGCCCTTATTCTAGATGAAGCTTATTCTTGGTTGTAGTGATCATTCTACACAACAGAAAACTTTGTTTCTCTTAGGAGCCTGGTACCTTTGCCACAGTGTCACCCTGTGCCTCTGTCATAGGGTGGACCCATAATAGAACAATCCATTGTTTTGTTTTGCTCTTTTATTGTAGTGTAACTGCTGTGTAAACTTACCAGAAGCGCAAAATAGATTTAATGCACTGTTATTATTGTTGTTGTTATTAACATTGTAAGTGCTGATTAAACATGCCTAAGGATATTGCACTAGACATTATGGGAATTTATAAATTTACAAAAAGCTTCTATTCTGTGCAATTTTAGGGCTATTATTTTAAGTGGATCTCATTCATATTCAGTTCACTATGCTCTAATTGGACGAGTTTAACACAGTGTTCTCAATAAAATATATTGAGTGAATACTTCTAAAAATGGATTTAGTGATAAAAAATGTATCATAGGTACCTAAATATATTACCTGTTACTTGTTCGGGCTGTTGAAATTTGAATAATAATAATTTTCTTCTGTGTTATTTTTTAAGAGATCCTGTAGGTGAAGATGTTTAAATTCTTAAAAGCTAAAGTAATAAATGTCATCAACCTTTAGGTTGTGATACTTCATAATTCTAAAGTCTTTGTAGGAAAACAATGGGTCTTAAGTTTTCCTTACTGGAGTGACCTCAAACTGCTGCTCATAAAGGTGAGAATGCAGCTATTTCAGAATTTCCTAAGAGAAATTCCGAACACCCTAAAATACAGGGCTCTATAAAGAAGATTTAATGATGTTAGTAATCAAAATATCTGTTTCTATTGTGAAGTTACTTACCAAATGATATCTATATCTGCTTCTTTGTCACCCTACCTTTGCACGTACTGTTACTGCTTTTTACTAATACATCCAATACAGTTACTGTACATGGGTTAATATCCCAAATATTGAAAGACAGAATGCAGATCTTTACAGATGTTTTCAGTGTTTTGTTTATAACACAAAAAGAAATTATGAAGAATCATTGTCGTTTCATCTTATTTGCAGTAGCAGATAAGAAGATGCTTACTGAACCAAAAACTGACCTGAAAAGTTGCATTGATTTTTGTAGTTGCTGAAGCAGCAGCAGTGTAGCCTTTCTTGTATTTTGCACCTTTTGATTTGTGCTGGAGGGTTAAATTTTACCTGAGAAATCCCAATCCTGCAAAGGTTTGTTGCTTTATTTTTAATGCTGTGGCTTAAGGCTACTTGGATATGCAAGCATTCTTAGATTGTGCCTCTTACTGTTGTCCAAATCTCTTTCCAATGCTCATATAATAATTCATCTATATAAGCTGCCTAAAGGTTAGATTTTGTAAATACATCATTTTGATTGACTTGTTCCCCATTTTCAAAAGGTTTAATGACAATCAGACCTAGTGTTTGAGAATACCGCTTCGATGTTTTTCTTAATACAGGAGAGACATTTAAAAGATACTACATACTTTGCTCTCTGTGAATATGATATTGTAATGGTTGAAGCATTGTTATTAAAGAAGAGAACAAACCCAAACCAAACTAAACCAATGTTAAACTAGTATCCACATTGGTATGAAATAAGCTGTCTTCTGTATATGAAAGATTGGCTGGCCATGTATGGGTAAACAAGTGTTTTTATGTGACAGTATCATTTTTTTCTGATAATTGTAGATATGGGAAACAGACCTGTTGAAGTATTCTGGACTGTTTTCTTGTTTAAGTGCTTCAGTTTCTTATCTGTAAAGTGGGGATACAATGCAATTTGCCTTTAAGTAGATGAGACCTGCAGATTTAGGTTGTTGCTTGAGAACAGTACAATGTATAATACTTTTTAATAGTAGTTGCAGGAGTTCAAGCTAGTGTCTGAGCTTTTGCTTTCTAAATTGTAGGAACATTCCTAGAAGAGTTTTCTAGTGTATCCCAGCCATGCTTAAATACAATAAAAGTAACTGGATATTGTTTTGTTGCAAAGGAAATTAACACCAAAACCAACCCAACCCAACCAACAAAAAAAAAACCCAACTGAACCCAACCCAAAAAACCCAACAAGAAAAGAGGAGGGTGCAAGTCCATTCCTAACTCAACTTCTAGTTGCTGTTATTTATTTTGTATTTCAGCTTTTCTTTAGAGTTAATAGCGTTTTTCTCCTGTTCAGGAGCAGTTCATTAATAGTTGTAATGTTTGAGTGTTCTACAGAGAAAGTCAATTAAGTGTATGCAAGACATGCTAGCAAGATCTAATAAAAATAATTTCCTGTAATTTGTGTAAATATACTGAAGCTCTTTTAAAGCTTATTTTCAAAAGTTTTAGAACAACCTGGTTGGGATGATATTCTTGATCCAATATAGTTGTTAGGTTCCCAATGTAATATTAGCATACAGGTAACAGTGTGGAATGTAACCTTTTCGAGGCTAGTATGGGTGGTGCATGGTGCGATCCGTGTTTTTTGAAAGCTGGGAACTCACATGTGTTCTTTTTCTTATAACTTATTTGACTATGCACTCATGATGTATATGTTAATAATGAAATTCTGTTCCCTATCTGAAAGTATCAAGGAACTGTAGATTTGGTAGGTTCCACGTTTTGGTGGGTAGTAGTGTACGGTCAGTGACAAATCAGGTTGTGTGTTTCCTGATTTAAGTGTCAATTCTAGGACTTGCAACATGAGGTTATGGCCCATGAGTCGTGCCTGTGGACAAAGGGCACACACATTTCTCAGAGACGTTAAATGGGCAGTGAAGTGCCATCTAAAAAATGTATATGTATGTGTGATACCTGTGTATCTGTGGAAATGGTAGAACAATGCGATCTGTTAAATTTACTGTGGGCCTTTGACCAGATACCCTTAAAATTCCTCTTCTCCAAGACGTTACTTTAGTAATCATCTATGCCACTAAGCAGCCTCAAACAGCTGACGTTTCAGCTAACTGTAAAAGCATGACTGAAGTACTAGGCATGTTTATGGTCATTATAGGTTATTAGAATTGTTGACCAGTTATATGTAAATATTTTGATTGACATTAGAATGTATTGCTGAGAGGAAAGAGACAATATTCAGAGAAATATCTAATTATAGACAAAATGGAGTTATGTAGACAGTATTCAGCCTTCACATATTATTGTACCATTTGATAGCGGAGGATTGGTTTGGTGGGTTTTTTTGTTTGTTTTGGTTAGGTTTGGGGATTTTTTATTGTTTGGGGTTTTTTTATTCTTTATTCCATAATAAGTTGTGTTTTCTGTTACCTGCTGTTCTGAGGCACTTTGATGGCAGTTTCTGTAGGAGTACTAGGAGGGATTCATGGTGCCATTTTAGGCTTTTCCAAGGTGATCTCATATTCTTCTACTGACACTAGAAGAATTTCAAGAAAATGCAGTATGTTATCTTTCTTTTCTGCCTCCCCTACACAGGTAAATGTTTGTATAGCAGTATATGAAAATTCTCATTCACTCTTTTAACTATTATTTAAGATACTATAATTATATAACAGAGTACATGGATGTAACTGAATAAATACTCCTGTACCCTTCTAGCAGTGGGGAAATGTTTTTGTTTTATACATCATGATGATTCAGTTTTGGCTTATTTTTTGAAATCTCTTATGCTAGTTAAGGTTACAGAAACTAAGTTCTAAAATAGAGATGAAAGAAAAAGAGAGATGGGAGCTTTCTTAGTGTGTTGTAATGCATAGAATCATAGAACAGTTACAGCTGGAAGAGACCCTCTGATTACTATCCACTGCTGATCTTTCAGGTAGGTAGGGAGGAAATTGCTACAAAAAGTTTGAAGGGAATCAAGAATGATTTCAGGGCACTGGGTAGGCTAATTCAAGATTCAGGAGCACAGGTTATCTTCTCCT
>VWZO01019148.1:4246-20815 GCA_013396975.1 Bucco capensis
AACCCAAGAAGTCAAGGTTTTTAACAACAGACTGCCTCTTTCACTCTGTGTTTTCACCCACAGTTACTGGTAAAATAGAGTTGAATCAAAAACTCAAGCAAGACCAGCAAAATCAGCTTCAGCAGCTGAAGAGTGCAGTGAATGAGCTGAGAGCAGAGAAGCTGCAGCTCTCCAGCAGCGTGCAGCGGCGGCAACAGCTGCAGGAGCACACAGTGGAGTTAAGCACTGAGGTGCAGGACTTGTGCAGAGAGATCAAGGTAGGAAACACTCTTAATTGGTAACCCTTAGCTTTGCTTAATTGGGGGGGGGGGAACCCCAATCTTGTTCTATTTTTATGTTATCTGTAATCCTAGTAAATCAGTTTTGTCCTATTCTGCTCTTGCATCTCTTTAGGAGTTTCCACAGCTTTGTTAGTGCCTATTTCCACATCTGTTTTTTAGCACACACACACCCCCCAAAAAATAGGAAGAAATAACCCTCTGACTTTCTGTACCACTTGAAAAATCATTGATCTTGAAGCAGATGAAAAAGGACTTTCTCCAACTGCTTTTCAGGAAGCTAAAGAACAGCTCTTTCCTTTGGATGCAACCTTAGAAAAACTGCAGCAGGAGAAGGAGGATCTGGTGGATAAAAGGACTGCAAGTCATAAAGAGACCCAGGAGAAGGTTTGTGTGCTGTTGGTATCCCTGGTGGTGTTCTTCAGGCCTGGATGAAAGACATGGCAAGGAGTTTGCTTTCAGGAAGCAGCAGTGGCTTCAGCAAATGCTTTACATTGGTGCTACTTCTAGGGGAGAAAAGGAACATAAGCAAGTCAGGAGGTGAACTCAACTGTAATTAACCTTGGACAGTGCTGCCAAAAGGCTTCTAGGGACATTTGGCAATATTTAGTGCCCACTGGTATGAAAAACTAAGAGAAATAGCAAAGATGACAGTAAGCTATCCTTGCCAAGAGACAGAGCTGCTTTTCTCAGGTGAACTCACCCTCTGTTGCTCTGGAAAACATTTTGATGGTAATGAGGATTGTTTGGATATCAAAAGCTGAACACTTCAGTAGTAAATTAAAGGCAATTATGATAAGGAACTATACTGTCACAACAGTGTTATCCAGTGTCTGATCTTTGATAGTGTGTCACCTGTTGGACATAAAGACTGCATTTCATCTTTTCCCTGCAGATAAATGGCATAAAAGAGAAAGTGAAGGACATAAACAAGTATGTGAAAGAAATTGACAGCTATATCCAGCAAAGAAAAGATGACTACAAAAAGGTAACCTAAAACCCACTCCATCAAAAGCTGGCATCAAAAGCACTCTTGTGTCTTTCAGCTGTGTGCCATTTCATTCCTTTAGCAAAAGGAGTCTGAACTTGAGGAAGTCAACTCTCAGCTAGCAGCCTGTGAGAAACAGAAGGAAAAAATCAGTAAGGAGATGGAAATGATTCGACAAGATATTGACACTCAAAAGGTAGCTGCTTTGCTTTACATAGCCTGTCTCTTACATGGCTGAAATGATTTTGGGGCTTGGTGCAGAGTTTGTCTCCTGATTTACTTCAGTTGTTAGTCAGTTGAGCTGCTGAAAGGCTGAAAAATCAAGCTGGCAAGTTTTATAGGGGGAATGAGATGGATTTTAAACAAGCTTTAGCTCTGTCCTTTCCAAATGGATTAAGTCTGTTGGATAGTGGCCAGCATTTTCAGAAGGATCTTTGTGTGGAGAATACCACAGCTGCCTCCTGAAGAAAGGTTCCTATTCACAGGGGCCAAAAGCTGCTAGTTCCTTCAGATTTTGCCCTGTACTTTGAATTTTGGTGGGTAAGAAAGCTTTCTTTCCCCATTCTACTTCACCACTTAACTCTCTAACTGAGATGGGAGATTTTTATTCAAGCTTATCCTAAATTAATTGCCTATTTAAAGTATTGATTAGTATGTGCACACAGGATCACTTTGAGTTCACCTCTGACAACAAATACTCAAATAATCCTACTGATACACTGTTTCTGGCACAAGCTAAGCTCTCCCTGTGCTCATTTGCATTGTTGTCAGTTCTTTTATGCTTGTAGCATGTTTTGGAGCTGGGCAGAACTCATCCTTTGTAACTGAGACTCAATACACTGCAAGGTGATCCAGCTTCTTGTTTTGTGTGGAGACAGGTCCAGGAAAGGTGGCTGGAGGATAACCTGACTTTGAGGAAAAGGAAGGAAGAGCTGAAGGAAGTTGAAGACAACATCAAACACCTTCTGAAGGAGATGGGAGAAATGAAAGTCCCTCAGATGAAAAAGTAAGCATCTGCCAAGCAGATGAATGACATCTGGCTGTGCTATCCACTGTGTTGTGGTGTGTTTCCTGCTCCACCTCTCTCCTCCTTCACTTAGACCACTTCCTCCTTCAAACTCCTGCTTGGTAATAGCCTTCTGATGACAGCATGAGTGACTCAGGGAAATTCTAGAGTGCTTCTAGATAGAGCCACATGTGCCTGTTCCAAATCTCATCCATTTCTGGAATGTTTTTCACTGCTAGATCTACATTTAAAGAACATTTCTTTCTTTTCTCTTCAGTTTTCAGTGTCAGCCTTAGCTCTCAGCACTTAATTCTCTGTTTACTTCAGCAGTTGAATTACTTAGATAAGAAACACTTCTGAAGAGGATCTAGCCTTATGCTGGTGCTTGTGTGAGCTCTTTATTGAGCTTTCTAGAGGCTGCACAATGAATTAATCTGTTTTTGGTCAGCATCAGGAGATAATGCCACAGGTGGAGTTAAATTCAGCGTTTCTGCTTAGAGCACTTTGGCACTGGAACTTGATCACTGCACTTTGGAGCTTGATCACTTGCTTCTCCCACTCAGAACACTGATTGGAATATGCTGTTAACAAGAGAGTTAACTTAAAAACTTAACTTGAAAGTAGTTTAATTCCAATAACATCTTAATTGAAGTGGAATTACTACTCTAGTTTTAACTGCTACAGACGTTATGGCTGTAATATCATGAGCTGCTGCCTACCATCAACTCAGAACCCTGATGACAAACTGGCAAACCACTACACCCAAAAGACCTGTGTGTGTATTTTGGTTTCCCAGTGAACAGAAACATTTAGAGGAGAGGATAGAATCCCTGAAGAGGAACCACCACGTTGCCCTCGGGCGCCAGCGTGGCTTTGAGGAGGAGATCGTGCGCTTCCAGAAGGAGCTTCGGGAGGCTCAGTTCAGGGATGCAGAGGAGAGATACAGGGAGATGATGATTGTGATGAGGACAACAGAGCTGGTGAACAAAGATCTGGACCTGTATTACAAGGCTCTGGATAAGTAAGTGTTGTCATGTGAAGGTCATTCTGAAATGTTTTAGGTTTTATTGCTTGATGCAAACGTGGATTTCGATTTCAGGCTCATGGGGTAGCTTGGAAAGAGTAAATTGGTACCATTCTTTCTGACATCTAACAACTCTGCCCTAGTCAGGCCACAGCTGGAGCAGTGTGTCCACTTCTGGGCTGCCCAGCTCCAGAGAGACAAGGAACTGCTGCAGGGAGTCCAGCAGAGGCTCCCAAGATGCTGAGGGCACTGGAGCATCCCTGGCAGGAGGAAAGGCTGAGAGCCCTGGGGCTGCTGAGCCTGGAGCAGAGCAGAGCCAGAGGGGAGCTGCTCCATGCTGAGCAAGAGCTGAAGGGTGCAGGGGGCAAGAGGCTGGGGCCACACTCTGCTCAGGGGGGCCCAGGGATGGGACAACAGGCACACACTGGAAGCCAGCAGCTTGCAGCTGAGCAGCAGGAGAAAGTTGTTTGTTGTGAGGGTGCAGAGCCCTGGCCCAGGCTGCCCAGAGAGCTTGGGGAGTCTCCTGGTGTGCAGAGATTGCCAAGGCCCCTGGAGGGGATGCTGGGCAAGCTGCTGGGGCTGAGCCTGCTGGAGCAGGGGGGATGCACTGCATCATCCCCACAGCTCCCTTCCAACCCCAACCATGCTAGGATTCTGGGATTTCTCTTTACAAATCAGGCATTTAAATGTTAAGATAACATAACAAGATAAACCTCTTCAAGTAAAATATTCTCCAAACTGCCTAGGATTGGTAGGAAACATGCAAGTTAGTGGATGTAATGTACATAGAGTAAGGGCATTGATGGTAATGATTGGAGTTTAATCCTAGAGTAGTCACTGGAGGGCATTTTTCGGAAGCTTCTGTCTGTGTCTGACAAAACTGCTGACAGTTTTCCTCTCTTCTTGGAATTTTGGTGGTTTTTTTTAGCTTTTGAGAGTAGTAGAGGAAAGATGAAAGGCTATGCAATGCGTGACTGGGAGAGTGTGTTTCCTAAAAGCCTCTCTCACATGTTGTTATCTCCAAACCCCCAGGTCAAGGTTAAGAAAGATGAACTCTCTGTTCAAATGCTTTCTTTCTTAGTCTCTCACACCATTTCCATTCCTATAGCAGTGAATGGTAGCATCTTCTGGTCATACCAGAACATGGATAAGATATGCCAGGGAGACTTTGTGTTCCCCATCATCATCATCATCTCAGGTAAACACTTGTGTTTTCATGGCAGAATATTACAACACAGAGGTGTTTTTTCCCTCCCTTTTCCAGTGTGGGTGGTTTTGTGCTTACATTAGAAGCCAAGATCAAAAGCAACATGTCTTGTGTTTGGTGGAAAGTAAACTTGGGGCTTGTTTCTGCTTCCTCTGGAAGCTTGTTTTCTAGTCTGGGACTGAGTGGCCAAAAAATAACATCTCCAAATGTGCAACTATAGACATAGTAAAGTGTGTAACTCCATAAAAGACCTTTGTGTGGTCAGTGATGGTGATGGAATTGCCTGGAATTGGATGGATGAAGGGCAAGCATCTTGGGATCAGTGGCTGTGTTGCAGGAAGTACAGAAGAGCTGCTCAGTGACTGAGAGAGAAAGTGAATAGTAGGGAAAAAAGGAGACAGAAGAAGAAAAGGAAGGAAGGGAAGGGAAAGGAAGGAAGGGAAGGGAAAGGAAGGAAGGGAAGGGAAAGGAAGGAAGGGAAGCGAAATGAAGGAAGGGAAAGGAAGGGAAGGGAAAGGAAGGGAAGGGAAAGGAAGGAAGGGAAGGGAAGGGAAAGGAAGGAAGGGAAGGGAAAGGAAGGGAAGGGAAAGGAAGGAAGGGAAAGGAAGGAAGGGAAGGGAAAGGAAGGAAGGGAAGGGAAAGGAAGGAAGGGAAGGGAAAGGAAGGAAAGGGGAGGGGAGGGAAAGAAACAATTTGGCTACTTTCTTGAGTATAGTACAAAAATTTGGTGTCTTGTGTGAAAAAGGGTCTAGTAGTGCTGGAAAAATGAGCACAGAAGAGCAGGAATGTGTTTGGGAGTACAGCAGAGAAACTAAATAAGAACTAAATAAGTTGAGAAGGTATAGAGGAACCCTAGTTTAAGCAGTTTTAATGACAAAATGAAATGAAATTAAACATTATTAGAGTGTCAGCTAATCCAGACCTCACTTTGTGAAGTCCTCAAGCCTTCAGGGCATGTCTAGTCCTTCCCTTTCAGCTTCAGTGGAAATGCACTCCAAGAAAATTTCCCTTTTAGAATGCAGAATCATAGTTTGAGAGCAGACAAAAAAAAACCACTCTATTGTTTCTATTTAAGGCAAACCAGGAAATCAGCCTTCTCATT
This sequence comes from Bucco capensis, assembly GCA_013396975.1. Lineage (NCBI taxonomy): Eukaryota > Metazoa > Chordata > Aves > Piciformes > Bucconidae > Bucco > Bucco capensis. Next base: position 9,852 of record VWZO01019148.1, read on the forward strand.
TCAAGAAGAATAGATAAGCATCAGTTATTGGTAATCATCTGCAACATCAGTGAGACAAAAACTGTTCACTCCAATGGCCAGAGACTGAAAGCTGTGTCTGTAGCTGGGAAAAGCAGCACTGTGGGTGTTGGGTGCTATCAGCTGATCTGCACTGACTTCATCTTGAGGGGCTTGTAATAACTAGTGATGAGGAATGCACTCTTGGCATTAAGCACATAGGGGAAAACACTTTCTTCTTTATCCTTGACACATCCTATTAGAGTTGATTCTTCCCAGAAGAGGTGGAAATAAGTCCTGTAAGGAAAAGTGGAGGAAAAATGTCTATTTCAGAGAAGTGTATTTGATTTCCAACATGCTTTTTGGAAAGATGTTAGCAAAAATGGAGCATTTGTGTCACTGCAGAGTGATTTTTCTCTGAACAGCTGAGTTAGAAATGGAGCATCCTGTCCTTTCCTCTCCTATGAGGACAAGCTGGGATTGTTCAGCCTGGAGAAGAGAAGGCTTCAGGGGAACTACTAGTGACCTTCCAGGACCTAAAGGGAACTTCCAAGCAGGCTGCAGAGGGCCTGTTTGCAAAGGCCTGCAGGGAAAGGACAAGGGGCAATGGTTTTAAATTGGAGAAGAGGAGATTTAAACTGGACATCAGAAAGAAGTTGCTCCCCACGAGGGTGGTGGAACACTGGCCCAGGTTGCCCAGGGAGGTGGTTGAGTTCCCATCCCTGGAGGCATTGCAGGTGAGGCTTGCCAGGGCTCTGGGCAAGCTGCTCTAGTTGGGGATGTNCATCTGTTGTTGAACTGAAGTCATGCTGATGGCCTAGTAAAACCACATTTGGGTCCAGTTTGGGGCTTTTATTAACCAGTAAAATTGCAGTGAGATTTATTAATGGCATCCTATGCTCTTCATGTTGCTGAAGAGAAGGAGAGAAGTCACAATGGCTGTTTGGGTAGGTAGAAGTTATATTCTTGATACAGAAATCTCTGAGGAAACTCCCCAGGCTCTCCTTCCCTCCTGAGACCCAAATCTTCCCACTGCTGGAGCACTGTGCCACTGAGTGATGCTACTGTTGGTTTGGAAGACTTAGCATCAGATTTCTCTTCTTGATGTCAGTCTGAAAATATCCCTTACAGATAAATAACCAATCTCTCTGTCAGGGGAACTGCTGAGTGACTGACTGCAGATCTTTTTTATCCTCATTAGTCTCCTACTTGTTGAGATCGAGCTGTTTTTCTTCTTTAGAGCAATCATGACATTCCATAGCATGAAAATGGAAGAAATCAACAAAATCATCCGTGACCTCTGGCGTGGCACCTACAGAGGACAAGGTATGTAACTGGGTTTAGTTTGCTCCAGATGTATCCATCTGATCCTTGAACTGGAAGAGTGTGTGTTCCACAGAGGGAAAAGCCAGGATCTGCAAATAGTTAGTTCCATTCTAAAGGCTCCAGCTGTTGTTCACCACTATAATGTTTTTATTACACATGGGGTATTAAGTTAGAGGTTAAATAGAGTTGATTTTCCCTTTCCCATGTTTCTCCAAGGTAACATTTCCTTCAGAACAACTTCATTCTTCCCATCTGGGGAGTTGTGAATAGGGTTGTGGTGGTTGCTGCATGTTCTGCCTCTCAGCAGCTATTAATCCTGGGATGTTTTAAAGGGTTTGGGTCACCTCAAAGCTGTCTCTGTCCCATTTTCAGACATTGACTACATAGAAATCCGTTCTGATGCAGATGAGAATGTCTCAGCCTCTGACAAAAGGAGGAGTTACAATTACAGAGTGGTAATGATAAAGGGAGATACAGCACTGGATATGAGAGGAAGATGCAGTGCTGGGCAGAAGGTAAGAGCACTTTGTAACAGGATTCAGTCTGTTGACTGCAGGAGGGTAACCTCTTCTAAAGAGAGCCTGAGTCCAGCTCTTCTCTGCAATTCCCTTCACTGTGGCTGCATTTTGGGGTTCAGCTGGACAGCACTCTGAGTCTCTGCAGCAGTGAAGAGCTTAACTTGCCTCTTCTCCTCAAGTTCCAATCCTCCCACTCTGTCCCTTGTTAGTCACCACTAAGTTTGCCATAGCTTTAGCTCTACTGACTTGCTCCCATCTTTTTTCCTTCCAGAGGATTGGAAGGAAATGGCCTCAAGTTGCAGCAGGGGAGGTTTAGATTGAATATAAGGAGGAATTTCTTCCCTGAAAGGTGGTTAAGTCTTGGCCCAATCTGCCCAGGGATGGAGCCACCATCCCTGCAGGGGTTCAAACAATATTTAGATGCTCTCCTTAGGGCCATGGGTTAGTGGTATGGGAGTGCTAGGTATGGTTTGACTTGATGAGCTTAGAGATCTCTGCCAACCTGAATGATTCTGTAAGTAACTCAAACATAGTGAGAAGTGTACAAGTTTCCCCCAGCCATACTGGACAGAGAGGAGGGAGAGTGCAGGTGGCAATGTCAAAGCATCTTCACCTTGGAGCACAATCCTGACATCCCATATCTGCTGGATTTTGTGTATTTGACTCCTCTGCTGTTTTTCCAGCTCTTTCAATTCACAAGTTCATCAGGAACTAATGAGCTCTTGGCATGTTGTGCACATAAACACCAGTCAGGGTTTGTAATGGCATTCAAAAAGCTTGGGAGATGGAATTCCTCTTCCAAGAGTGAGATTTTAGTGATGTTTTTGCTTTTCCTCAGGTACTTGCCTCTCTTATCATTCGTCTTGCCCTGGCAGAAACTTTCTGTCTCAACTGTGGCATCTTGGCCTTGGATGAGCCTACCACCAACCTGGACAGAGAAAACATTGAGTCTCTTGCACATGCCCTGGTGGAGTAAGTGAGCTCTTCAAATAGGAATAGTAATCAGCAGAAATTAACTCTATTTTAAGCTGGTTTATCTTTGTTGGCTTTAGATTCCCTGTCCTTTATCTGGAAGAGGAAAAATGATCCTTAACTAACTTGGGGTTTTGATTTTCATGGGGGGGTAAAAATTGCTGCTAGTCTTCATTCGCTTGCTTGATACTTCCTGTGTGTATTTACAAGTTGTCTAAACCTAGGTTGAGGTAAGGCCAGGCTAACTCACCTCTCTCTGCAGGATCAGTTAAGGTAAGGCCAGGCTAACTCACCTCTCTCTGCAGGATCAGTTCAGGTAAGGCCAGGCTAACTCCTCTCTCCCTTCAGGATCATTTGGGATGAGGCCAGGCTAACTCCTCTCTCTCTGCAGGATCATCAAGAGCCGCTCGCAGCAGCGTAACTTCCAGCTTCTGGTGATCACTCATGATGAAGACTTTGTGGAACTCCTGGGGCGTTCTGAGTATGTGGAAACCTTCTACAGGATCAGGAAGAACATCGACCAGTGCTCTGAGATCATGAAGTGCAGTGTCAGCTCCCTGGGCTCCTATGTTCATTAGGATTGCGAGTAATTAGGTGTTAAAAGATTGACTTAGCTGCTTCCATTGATGGAGCTCAGATGAAGGCATCTGAACATGTGGTTCCTTCATGCCATATGCTACTGAACCCTGGGAGACTTCTAAACTTAGTCTCTTTCTACATATTTCTGTGCCTGGGTTTAGGAATATTCCGAATTTGAATGAATAAAACACTGTTAACTTTCAAAGGTATTTGACTCTTTAAAGGTGCAAATAAAGTTGTGCTCTTCTTTGTGTGTGTCCTGGTGGGGAGATCCAGCTGCAGCTCTGCTGATAGAACAGGGCTTGCTCTCCATCACTGCATCAGGGCAAGGTCATGACCTTCTACCTTCTGTTCCTTCTGATCCTGAAGTGATCCTGACTTCTGATCCTGACTCTAGTCAAAGTTTGTTGGAAGTGACCCACCTGATCTGCACCAAATTCACAAGCTGCAAAGAGAACTTCTGCTGCTTTCTGGACAAGGTGATGTTGTTCTAGCTGTTCAAAGAGAGATAGTCATGAGGTCTAACACTTTTCTTTAGACTAAAGCCCTATCTCTAACTCAATGAATGAGTGAATGGATGACAGAAGCATGTTTTAACCATATTTTCCTTGCTTAGTGTCATTTACTGCTCTGCTGCTTATGACATTTGAGAGAGTTATGTCATTATCTGCTTCTCTCTGAGATACCATCAACTTCTGTGAAACCAAGTTGATTTGGGTGGATGCTGAGCTTTGCCTGCACCACTCAAGTTCTTCCTGAAGCTCTTCTCCTTGGTCCAGCCAACACCTGCAGGCCCAGGAGAACCTGCTGCTCCCTTTAGAATGGCAGTGAAGAGCCAACAGGGATGGCACACTCCAAAACACAAAGGAGCTGGTCCTGAGGCTTCAAAGGTTCCTCAGCAACATCTCACCACCTCTGAAGCCATGCCAGGGATGTGAGTTCTGAGTCTCTTGTTTCTTCATAACTAAGGGAGCACCTCTTCTGGCTGGAGCTCTGGGTACCAGCTACCAGTCCCCAAGCAGAAGCTGGACTGTAACAGCTCTTTCCATCCTTATAGACAGCTCAGCCTTCTTAGGAGACAGCACATGGCCAAAGCTTAGTTTCAGAGGAAGAAACCATGAGCAAAACCACATTCATCTCCTTAACATCAGGATATGGGGGGTTGGTAAATATAAAACTGAGCCTTCCTCACTCTTCAGGATGCAGAAATCTCTTTTCCACAGAGTTTTGAGGCACAAAAGGAGCCAAGACAAAGGCAGATGTGCAGGCTGAACCTGGCAGGACCTGGGGCTGGTAAGCACCACGGACAGAGGTGGCCTCAGGACCCTTTGTCCACGAGGAGGGTAAAGCATGGTCCTGCCTGCCCACAGGAGCTGTGCTGTGGCTTCTTCTGACCTCCTTAGGGTTAAACCCAACCACCACCACCTGCCAAAGGATCTGCACCAAAGGAGACACAACCCAACAGCATCCCTGCTCTGATCCTTCATCGAGATAGTTGACGTTCTTCAACATTCTACATGGCCAACATGAAGTGGACTTGGCAGGAGGTGCTCTAAAGGCTAATGCCAGAAGCTGAGTAGTTGGCCTAAGGATCATTTCCACCTGACGCTTCTGAAACTGCAAGTCACTGGAGTCAGGGTGGCCCCAAGTGATGGGGAAACCACTCAGAGATAAGAATGAGACTTCCTAGCAAGGGCGCTTGTTCGCCGAAGCCCCTGAGGAAGCAACCAGCACCCCAGTGGGGAGGAGGGGGAAGAGAAGGCAGAGGAAAATGCTGCTAACAGGCATTACGTTTGCAGTTTGCAGCAAGAAGCTTCACTGACTCTAGCTCTACTTCCTGAAGGGGAATTTTCTTCAAGATACCATCAACAGGAAAAAAAAAAGATGTCTTTGAATGTGCAGATTTTCCTGCCCTACCTGTGTAATTCAGCAGCATGACACATAGATCCCAGCCTGTGAAGAACTCTAGGGCCTTCAGAAGCACCTCCCAAACCATGCTGAGTTCTGGGCTTTCCCCCCTCCCCTCGAAAAGTAGTTTGGGCACAGTTTTACCCCAAATCAGCCCTTCTCTGTTCAAAGCTCATCCTCACTTTGGGGATTAAAGGTTTGGCCAGAGTTAATGCAGAAGGTGTGAGAAGCTAACGTTAATCTCCTAGATCAGGTGTCACTATGAAAATGACACAAAATAACCTAGATAATGATTTTTTTTATTCACATCTTCTGTGGAGTGATCCACACAGTAGGGAAAAGAGACTCCACCAGCCCCCTGGGTTTGGAGTAGGAAAAACCATCAATGTGAAACAAGTGTGGAGAAGCTTTTAAACATGCTCATTGTCTTCTGCTGCGTGTGGAGAGAGTGAGGACAGAACTGGGCAGCACTAGACATTTCTGCTGCCTGAGGAAATGGCCTCTAGGTACACCAGGAGAGGTTTGGATTGGATAGTAGGAACAATACCTTCACTGAGAGTGGTTAAACCTTGGCCCAGGCTGCCCAGGACAGGGATGGAGTCCCCATCCCTGGAAGAAGTGATTGATGGAGTCCCCATCCCTGGAAGAAGTGACTGATGAAGTCCCCATCCCTGGAAGCATTCCAAAGGTGCCGAGGGACATGGTTTGGTTGTGACTTAGCAGTTTAACTTCATGGTTGGACTCAATGATCTTCGAAGTCTTTTCCAAGCCTGATGCTTGTCTGCTCCTCCTGTGCAGCCACAGGAAGCAGGGTGGCTGCAGATGGAGGCTCTGAGCCACCCCCAGCACCACGTCAAGGGGATCCCTGCTGCGGCTTCCTGCCTCCATGCGTGGCCACCAGATGATGACAATGACAAGGAGCTGCTGACTGAGCTGCCAAGGGTTAGGGCTGGGCCAACCACCAACCCAGGGACACAGAATCTCTATTATCCCCTTTTCCCCCTACCACTCCAGGGAAGATTTGGGATTGGAAATGAAACAAGCTACTTGCATGAAAATAACACTAAGAAAATGAAGTAGAGATATCTAGATACACATAAAACCAACAGCAGAACCAACCCCCCCTTGATGGCAACTACCTCACCACTGATGCTATAGTAGGAGGAGTTCAGCAGCAGCCAGGACTCAGGCTCAGGAGCTGGATCCTGGAGCTCAGGAACTCTTGGATTGAGCTGGAAGACAGAACAGAGAGAGTCCTGGAGGAACAGAGCTAGTGTTCACAAGGCTCAGGTGCTCAACCTTCTGGAATGGTGGAGACCTAAACCTTTCCTTATATGTAATAATTGTTAATTAGGTGCTAATGGATCATAGGCTGGGCTTGGTGATCCTGGGGGTCTTTTCCAGCCTTGGTGATTCTGTGGTTCTGTGAATTAATAGCTTAATAGCTATAATAGCTTAATCAAGCACCTGTTTTGCTTGGGTCTTAGGCCTTAGGTAAGAGACCCAAAGGCTCAAGCTTGATATCAAAGCCTCAAGGACCGAATGTGACTTATATGGCATGAAATAGCTTGTTTGGACTCAAACTAGGGCACGAGCCACTGCCTGTGGTCCTGGCTGGATGACTTGGTGAGGCTCAGCCTCCTCTCCAAGCATGTGCCATGAGTGGATGGATGAAGGTGAGGGTGGCAAGAGGAGCAGGATGAGAGGCGAAGGAGTTGTCGCTCTTAGCTGATGCTCACACTGCACAGAAGCAAGCAGAGTTGTTTTAAGACAAGTTGGGCATGGATTTGTTGTGTTAACTCATTGGCCAGGAGACAGAGCACTGCAGAAACTGCTGCTTCACTTGCCATCCTGGTGAGTTTCCAGCAGGGAATGCCCAGCTCTGCAGCACCATTGTCCAACCACGATGCACTCCCACACCTCCCCAAGGAGAGCAGAGCCAGGGGCAGAGCTCACTCAGCTACTCCCTGAGTTAAGAAACAAAAGTGGAAATGATTTTAGATGCTTTCCCAGAATGCTCAATGGGATTGCAGGAGCCAAGGAGCAGGCAAGTTGCTTGGGGCAGTGACTTGATGGCCAAGGAAGCACCCAGCACCCCTCTGAGAGCACCAAAGGGGCCTCTCCAGGCAGGTGTTGGCAGGTCAGCCTGGAAAAGTCTTGTTGGATGTACATCCCTTTGGGTCTGAGTGCAGCTTGCAGCCTGGTGAATGCCTTCAGAGGAGGCTGAGGCTTCCAGCAGATGACTTTCCACCCACCTCTGTGCCACCTCATTTATTTCTTCAGTAGCATGCTTTCAGCTTATCTGCACCTAGTAAGCAAGGTGGCACCTACTTTCACTAGAGGGAAAGAACAAATAGAGACCTTGAAGACATCCTAGTTTGGTTTCCAAGAGGAATTTATGTTAGCAGTGGAAAAAAAGGACTTGGACTTCCTGATTCTTGATGTTGTGCAGTAGAAGAGTGTGCTGCCTGCTTACAGACTGCTTACAGTCACTTGGCCCAGAGTTCTCTGGGTGTTTAAACCTTCAAGGGAAGCTGAATTGTTTCATTTCTTTTATTCACTGTTTTTCAACCCAAAGTGAAGTCAAAAAGTGACTTGCAGAAGGGGTAGGTTGCTGCTTCCAGGAGCAACTTCTTGTTGTCCAGCTCCCTCCTGCAGGCCATAGCTTCAGCAGGAAGCCTCTGCATGCTCTAGAAGATAAAAATAAATGGAAAGAACACCAAACAGCTACAATTATCTCCAAATAAACACCACAAACCAAAGCAATAAATATAGCTGGAGCTTTCAAAGGCTTAATCATTCGATGTCTCCATGCATCTCTGTGAAATGTCACCCTAAATATCAGCTCTCATCTATTTCAGTATGAGTTGCTGCTTAGCTCCTCAGGGCATGCTGCCAGGAGCCAGCAATTATCCTCTCCTTGCAGGATTCCACCCTTCAGGAGCTGTGAGGGCCATGTGCAAATCCTCCTTCCCCCAGCTCCATCCTAGCACAGGGGATTGGGTTTCTGCAGGGAAAAGGGAATTGCTGCAGCTCCCCTTTCCCCTCCAGCTGCATGGCTGGAGCAAGCAGGTTGGCTCCAGTCCCATCCCAGTGCTGGAGCTGAACCACTCTGAGTTTGTCAACTCAACCACTGATTCAAGAGATACTGCATGTGCTGATGCTAGACACTCCAGGCTGACCCACATTTGGGGTTCTTTTTTAGGCTAAAAGCTTTTATTTCACTTCTCCTCCATCTTCTGAAGGTAAAGAGCAAAGAGCAGGGAAGGAATGCTGCTGCTTCCAATAACAAGCAAGGCTGGAATAGGATTGGGAACAAGAAGATTGATAGTGTGGGCCTGTCCAAAATTAGAGCCTCACAAGCAAGACCTGGAGTTGTTTAGGTCACCTCCAGCATCTATCTGCAGGACTTGGTGTGTTCTGAGCCCTTTCTTCATGCCATGGTCCCCTGCCATCCCAGCCTTCCAGCAGATGGATGACCCTGTGCAGCTGGCACTTGGCTGCTAAAGCAGAGGTGCAGAGGTGGTTTCCCTTTGCTCAGTCAGCCAGGAGGAGCCAGGCTGAGTGCACTGAGACCTGTGGGAGGAGAACAGGCAGCCAGGAGAAGCTGGTGCCCTCCCTGCCCACACTGCTGGCTCCCTTTCCCATCCTGAAGTGGGTCTGTGGCATTTAGTGACATAGATTAGCAGCATGGTAGTGATAGATTGGAAGTTGGACTTGATGAACTTAGAGGTCTTTTCCAGCCTTAATAATTCTGTGATCTAAAATTAGGCATTGTAGTTCCTAGGCCAGGGCTCTGCACCCTCACAACAAACAACTTTCTCCTGCTGCTCAGCTGCAAGCTGCTGGCTTGCAGTGTGTGCCTGTTGTCCCATCCCTGGGCACCCCTGAGCAGAGTGTGGCCCCAGCCTCTTGCCCCCTGCACCCTTCAGCTCTTGCTCAGCATGGAGCAGCTCCCCTCTGGCTCTGCTCTGCTCCAGGCTCAGCAGCCCCAGGGCTCTCAGCCTTTCCTCCTGCCAGGGATGCTCCAGTGCCCTCAGCTTCTTGGGAGCCTCTGCTGGGCTCTCTGCAGCAGTTCCTTGTCTCTCTGGAGCTGGGGAGAATTCAGGTGAATGATGCTCCTGAAGGACTCTGACCTCCTCTCATCCAAGCCCCTGGCACAAAGCCATTTCTCAGAACTGGCCCCCTCTTTCTAGCTATCATCTCCCACCCACACAAGCCAGAGTGATGCCAATCTGCTTTTCCCATCATCAGCTTCATCTCAGCAGATCTAGAGTTTGGGGCAATGATTTTTATCTGCCCTCGGGGCAGATGACACAAGCTCTGCCTGCAGCCTTGGCACAATTGAGGTGTTCCCAGCCCCCCTGGGACACCCCAAGGACCTTCACACCAGGGCAGGTGGGACCATAGATGTCTTCCCTGGGGCCATAAGTTCATCCCAACTCCAGCAGTTTGGCTCAAGTGAGCCAGGAACACCAGATCTGGGTCATGACACACCAGCTCCTACACCTTCCTCCCAGTGCCTGTGATGGGAAACTGGCTCAGTTTGCAGGGAATTCAGTGACTGGGAATCATCACCATCTTCTCTTTTTCCCAGGAAAACCAATGTTTCAGGCTAATATAAGGAATGAACTGGGAATGCTCCAGCCCAGTGCTGCCATTATGGTGGTAGACCTCCCAGAACACAGAGAACACAGGGAAATGGGAAGGGACTGGGATGAAATGGCAAGGAATTGGGTTGAAATGGGAAGGGATTGGGTTGAAATGGGAAGGGATTGGGTTGAAAAGGGAAGGGATTGGGTTGAAATGGCAAGGAATTGGGTTGAAATTGGAAGGAATTGGGTTGAAATGGGAAAGGACTGGGTTGAAATGGGAAGGAATTGGGTTGAAATGGGAAGGGATTGGGTTGAAAAGGGAAGGGATTGGGTTGAAAAGGGAAGGGACTGGGTTGAAATGGGAAGGAATTGGGTTGAAGTGCAAAGGGATTGGGTTGAAATGGGAAGGGACTGGGTTGAAATGGCAAGGAATTGGGTTGAAATGGGAAGGAATTGGGTTGAAATGGGAAGTTTGGGCTAGGCAACACCTTGGCATTGCTGAAAATTCAAGGGAAAAGAAGAGATTTACACTTAAATGTTCCTACTTTCTCCAAATTAACATTTTAGAACCAGGTTCAGGTTCAGGTGAAGTCTGGAGCATCCCTGGAGAGGTTTTGGTGTGAGCAGAGCCACAAGTGTCCTTCTGGCCCTGAACAACCTCACCTCTCCTTGTGGCAGCACTTGGGAGTATTTGGGGAAGAAATGAGCCATTTTGGCCAATCAGTTCCCCCTCCTTCCCCTCCCTGAATTCCCACCAGCAAGAGAGTTCAGCTCTGGGGGGGGAAAGAACTGTGGCTTCATGGCTGCTCTGCTGCTCCAGGATGCAATGGTTTGGATCCCTGAGGCACTGCTGGGTTGCTGATGTCCTCAGGGATGGCGTGGGATGGATTAGGAGAGGATGGGATGGAGTGGGATAGCATAGGATGGTGTGAGACAGCATGGGAATGGTGTGGGATGGCATACGACAAGATGGGATGGTGTGAGACAGCATGGGATGGTGTGGGATGGCATAGGACAAGATGGGATGGTGTGAGCTGTCATGGGATGGTGTGGGATGGCATAGGACAAG
>VWZO01019149.1:0-52363 GCA_013396975.1 Bucco capensis
ATCGTACCTGTTCTGCAAGGGCATCTGGAAAACTATTGTTCTTCTATTCATGGTAAGCTTTGAGATCAGCCAACTTAGTTTGATAAGCAGCATGAATTACTACCACGAATTTCTCCTAGCTCATGTTGCAAGCGCATGACCCTCCCAGGAAGGATAGTCTCTTTGACCAGAGTGCCAGCCAGCATCTAGAGTTATCTCCTCTAAGGGAGGCTCAGCCATTATTGACAGTTTCAGCAATGCTACCATTTGCATGCAGTGAGAGCAGGTTTCAACTGTCTCACTGTCCTCTGCTGTTCTTCTGTGCAGCTGGTGAATAAGTCTAATAAAGCCAGATAATCAGCCTAACAACTGGGTTAAACACATTTGTCTTCTACCCTATCTTCACCAGTGCTATGATTTTTCTGCATCTCTTAAAATCAGGCCACTACCTTAAGACCAATGCTGAGGTGTCCAGTGTCATTTTTTATGTCTTTGGATATCCAGGACATCTAGGACAGGGATGCATCCTTCAGTAGTGGGAGCTGGATGCCAGTTGGATGTGAAGAAGTGCACTGAATGCCTCTGTGTAGGCATCACTTCTCTCACTCTCTCCTGGCCAAGCTACCAGCCTCTGAGTAACAACACTTGCTTTTCCTAGTCTGAAAACACTGATGTTGTCTTTAAAATAAAATATGTTTTTAAAAAAAGGAAAAAAACCCTGCATTTTATATTAATCTTATCTTATAGACCTTGACAAGTCACAGTTAAGCATTTTCTCAGACATATCACTGCGGAGAAACAGTAAACATCAAGAGAGCAAGTCCCATGATAAAGCTGCAGAATCTGGCAACGGAGCACCCAAAATCCATATCTATTTAATACACCAGCCCATTGTTGTTAACAATGAACTTTCCTTTCCTCTGGCAAGTCTTTAAAATTCACAGCACTCATAATGTTGTTTACTAATTAGCAATGTGCCAGGAACCAGATATTGATCGTTGCATAATAATTTACCAACAGATACTTCTGCTGGGAGAAAGGAAGTATCACTTTAAAAGCTGGACACTGTGGCATTTGGATTGGCAAGAGAGGATCTGGCTGCCTCTTGCCTAAGGTTGAGCAGACTGATCAAGTGTCACACCCAAGGTCACCCTTCAAGCCCATGGCTCAGAAGGGATTACAGCACAGAGAGATCCTTTGCAACATCTGCTCTTGCTCTCTGAACTTTAGACCTCATGGCTCCTCATCAAAATATGACCTGCTTAGATAAAAATATCCAGTATTGTTTCAGTCTGGGGCAGTTGGTAACTACAATATAACTGGAGCCTGGTCTGGTTTTGCTTCCAGTGAGCAGTGCGGGTTTTCTGCCCGCCTGTAGTACCTTCAGCAAGCTGCTACTGGCAGAATTACATACCAAAATTGCTAGCAAGGATCACTGGAAATGAGAATATGTCCAACCAGCCCAATGTGCCAATATTATGTCAATATATATCATATATATATAAACATATCTCACTATATCAGTCAGTGTCTTTCAATTTCTTGTCTGTGCATCACAAACCCTATATGTGTGCAGTGAATAGATCAAGTTTTGTGAGCAAGCAACTCAAGGGTTCAGACACACAGTCTGTGCACAGGGCTCAAAGGTTACTGTATGTCAGGCAAATCTCTGTAACTGTCCATGACTGCATTTTTAATCTCTTTCAGTTTAAGCTTCTTTCATCAAGTTTTCAGCTAAATGGCATTACCTCACATCTAGGGCAGATCAGGAGCATACACGGCAAACAGCTACCAAGGTTGCCATGGCTTAGCTGGCGTGTGATGATTTGCTGAGCCATTGCTACTTGCTCACATGCAAGAGCACAATATATAAGAGAGTCATATAGCAGAGTGAAAACCAAGAGCGGCTTGAAATGTTAACATTTTCTTTCTGAAATTCAGAAGGTTCAGGAAGTTCCTTTAGGAAAGCAGAGACCTTTGGGGTGGGAATCAAATCTTGAGTTATTGAACTGATGTCACTGAAATACTTTTTCTGTATGAAATTGGAAGGTTTGCTGCCTGCAACTGTGTATGAGTAGTCAGGTATTCCCTGCCTCAAAGCAAAACATTCTTTGCAGTCTTTAATGATGGCATAGATGACCCTTATAATGAAATCATAAACCAAAAGCTACTCAAATTTAGGGCTCCACAAGAACTAAGCCCTCAAGAGCCACTTACAGCTGATATAAAAAAAAAAAAACTGATATCATGATGTTCCTAAATTTCTCAAGACCTTGAAAAATGCTTGGGTTTGATTAAGGCTGTAATACAGCCTATGTACCTACAAGACTTTCTACAAGTGAGGAATATTGATGGCAATTCAAAGGTGAGAAAAAACATTTCCATCACTCTGTTAAGAGGAATTCAATCGAAACGTGCTGCTACCTGTGGACAAGAGAGTGGGAAGGCACCATTTAAGCTGGAAGGCAATCGTGTTCTTCCCTGCCTCAGAGACTCAGACATGGAAGTCTCTTTTGGTTTCAATTCCCATGGGGCTTACTACAATCACAGGCACAGTCTGAAAATCACTTGGGGTCTTCTGTGGCCTCTGGTGTGATAACTGTGCTGATAGCAGAGGGAGCATTAAACTCATTGCCCACAGTAAAGCGTGGGGAGTGATACCCATGTTCCTATAATCCTTGTATGGGTAGGATGTGCTCATTAGCCTTCTGGCAGTCATCATAGGAGAAGGACAACTCTGATTCCAAACCCGGGCAGATGGAGCTTGTTTAGCCCTGTGAGGCCTTCCATCTAAGAGAAGGACACTCTAATAAAACATCCGTCCTAAGGACTTCACTGCCAGCGTCCAAGCTTGCTAGGCCCTGGCAGATAAACCTTAGGACTAAAGGGTGGGTCCAGCTCTGTGCATGCTGTGTCTCACCTAAAAAAAATCCATTGCACAGGCTCGAGGGTGCTATCCGCTATCCTCTTTTTACCAGCGCGCTTGGAAAAGGCACTGATGAGGAGTGTGGGTGGAGCCATCCCTGGATCATCGTTCGTGAAGCCTAGCCATACTACAACCACAGCTCCATAGCACTGCTTTAAGCATTCGTTTTTCTTTATGTACCTTGACATTCTTTCTCTAAAGAGAAAGCCAGTAAGTCTGAAATTCCTCACTGGAAGTGTTTGAGGTTTGTTCGATGCTTGCTCAGCAACTTAAGACCTTTAGATGGAAGGTGAAAAGAAATGCAAAGGAGGATCATTATTATCAGGTACAGTCCCCTGGGGTAGGATATCTACTGCTACACAAAACAATCTCTTCACTTTCCAACTGTTGTTACTTCATCTTGTGAGGTAGTGTGGAGCTGCTGGTTTTCTTTGCAATTAAGCATCAACTGGTGTTTAGGATGTTTCCAAAAACTTCCTCATGATGAAAGAACATACACAAACACCTTGTGTTTTAACAGCAGCAGAGGAAGCATTTGCAAGCAAGGCTTCTCATACCAGGCTGAAAATCTGTTTGATTATACCAACATATTGTGGTGTGATGAAGACTGTCAGGAGTTCAAAAACTGAAAAAATGGAGGTTTTTTACCTTCCTTTTAGAGCTGCAAGCTCCACATTCCAGTGACAAGGAAGCCACCTGGGGTGAAAAGTCTTATAATGGGGCCTTCATTAGCTTTCGGAAAAGACTTATAATGGGGTCTTCATTAGCTTTGGGTTGCTAACAGGACATCCCTCTTTCATGTTCTGAAAGTCCATTATTCCTCTATTAGAGAAATATTGCACCAAATATACACCCCCAGAGCAACAGGGAACCAACCCAGACAGTGAGTTATACCCCAGGTCAGATGTTGCTCTTCAGAGAACCTGACGTATCTTCCTGCAACATCCTGAGCCAAGTGCTCTGCTGGATCCACTTGTCCAAATCATCAAAAAAAAAATCATCTGGATAGTGTCAAATTGAACCACCTTAATTTCTGAAAAAGATCTCATGGATGCTCACTCAGAATATCCCAATATAGGTTTCTCACTGGCAGTGAGGTCACAGATTCTTTATACCTCATCAAAAAAATGGCCTTGTGCCACCGACATTGTCAACTGTTTTTATCACTTCAACCAGGATGAGCCAAAACAAGTAAAGAACTTCTGTTCAGCCACTCTCTCTGCCTCTCTCTGAGGTGATCACCCATTTTTCAAGTGTTTCAGGAACACATTAAGTCACTCTAGACAAGCTTTGCTATCCAGCTAAACAAATAACCCTTTCTGAGCACCAAGCAAAAAAAGGGCTTGGGAACAATTGGAGGAAGTGCACCAAACAGACACTCCTGCACTAATTATCATCATTCACTTCAGGGAGAGGGGGAACAGGGGAGCACCCTAGTTAGGACCACCCTCTCCTCTGAAGCCAGGGTCTGCTCCCATTGTTCTCACTAGAAGCCATGCTACTGCCTCCAGTGGGACCAGGATCAAGACTTTAATCCTCATTTCCTCTTGGCCGAATGAACTGCAGTGTATGCCAGTGACAGCTAAATGAAGGATTCCTTTTTCCAGAGGACCGGCAACAGCTCTTAACTCATAAACTCAAGGTAATTGACATTACAAACAAGCTTTACCCACAGGGACCCCAGAGCAGTCAACAATTGTGCTTTAATGAGTAGGAAGGGAGAAGGGGGGAAGTCTTTGCATACTGCAGTAGGACGTTCTAAGAAAAGCTCTTTCCCTTTTCCAGGCAAGGCAATGATTAAAGTCTGTGCACGAAACCCAGCAAGGAGGGAGGCTTTGCAGAAAAAGTCTTTCTTCCTGGCTTTCCTGTGGAAAAAAACAAGGGGGATGAAAAATGGTTATTGGGACTCAAGAAGGATGAAAGCAGCCAGTTAAAAGACCCAAACAATGAAAGAGGAAGACAAGCTTAGGTGAAAAATACCAGAGTTTTGGAATTTTGCACGCAAAGGACATCTAACAGAGTTCAAATACTAGTATGAACTGCCACGGAAAGACAGACGTAAGGTGAAAGTGCCAACCCAGGTATTATCTAAACTCAACAACCTAACAAACCTGATGAACTCAAGAGAGCATTTTGCCACGCAATCTGTCTTCTGTTTCTCCTCCTGACTCAGCAAAGCCATGGTCGTTTGGGAGCACTGTGTCAGCGCTTCACAAAGTGATGCTAGTCCTGACCACAGAGAGTAAGTAAAGTCAAAAAGCAGCACACAAGAGCATAGGTGTTTTCAGGACTGCACTGGTCAGTGCTTATATGGCATTTTCTCACTTCACCTGCTGGCCACAAAAAAGCACTTACACTTTGCAAGGACATTTTTGTTTGAGTACCTCCTTCTCCTGAAAGCCTAAATCAAAGGAGTTGACACAGAAACTGATAAGGCCTTTGTGCATATATTGCATACAACATACTAGGTATTTATTGGAAAAAGAATGGCATAATGAAAAATCATATTATTCACCTTTAACAAAATGTTCATGTTACTGACCATGTTTCTAATAGTAGACCACAAAGCCAGAGGACTACCTGCTGTACAAAGACAGTAAGTAAGGCTGACCTCTGCCTAGTAGGATTTTTCACTTGGATTAGGAATGACAGGGATATATAGACAGAGATGTAGGGAAGCAAAGAAGAATCATAGAATCATAGAATGGTTTGGGTTGGAAGGGACCTCTGGAGGTCATCTAGTCCAACCCCCCTGCAGTGGGCAGGGACATCCCCAACTAGATCAGGTTGCTCANCAGGTAAGGGGCATTGGTCTCAGCCCACTAGCTATCTGATGGCTAATGGTCTCTGGGAAAAGTGCTGTTTTTCTGCAGGATTAACAAATACTCAGTCAGGACAAGCTTCACTGAATGACATCAGTGAGATGTGATCAAATCTAGGGGGCTGAGGGGCAGAGACAGACGGTGCAGATCCAAATGACATGGACCATTTTGGAAAGAGGGAAGCAGTCCACAGCTAGTTCAAATGCTGTGTGTTGGCTGATGGTACCAGATCAGTGCCAGGCAATTGTGGTGAGCAACAGAAGATTTCCAGGTTTATAACTCATGGGGAAGCTGTTGGAAATAAGTAGCAAAGACCTGAGATGGAAGAAAAGGATTAATCTGTCCTGAAAATGCTCCAGACAAGGCACAAATAAGAGATGGGAAGATGCAAGAACTGCCCCTGGGGAGAGGCAGAGCCAGCTGCCATCTCAGTTCCCACACACTTGTAAAAGGTATCCCATCCTCGAGGTGCAAGGCAGGAGATACTTTTATGCTTTTGACAAACTCTGTGCGGGTTGCTCTTAGAAACTCCAACACACCCAGGAGATTTTTAGTTTGTGTATGCTGTTGTTCTTGGTTGAGTAAGAGGAATGTTTTTTAAAGCTATTTAGCATTTCCACATTCACAGTTTTGGCACTAATCCCTACTTGTGTTTGCATGTAGCAAAATTCTTCTTTTGAATTTGATATGAATATGCTTGATGATCCGTCACAGTGTAAATCTTCTGCTGCTTACACCAGAAGGATTTATTGTTTTTTTTTCCATACCAAAGCAAGGCATTTATTACCTTTACCTTTATTACCTTTATTACCTTTATTACCTTTATTACCTTTCATCTACATGCAAAACTCCCCTTGAGGTCACCAAAAATGTGCCCATATTTAGCTGTGTTATATTGCAAATAAGCTGCTAAAGCACCAATACTTTGGTTATTGATTAATAGTGCTGGACCAGCACTTACAGAATTGACTTACTGGAAACGATTCCTGGGTTTTCTAGTTAATCCTTGAGTGGAAAGTGAGGATATCCCTGATTCTGACAAAGATTTCTGACTTGGATGTTAAACAATTGCTATATTAACCCTGCCCAAACTGCAAGAACAGGATAAATAACACTGATTCAACCAGAGTTAGGGATCAGAAGAATCCAGTTATCATGGCTGGCAACATGGGTTTCAGTCTTCAGATGAAGGTTAATGCGGGTATGTGAAGGTGCCACTCCATGTCCCTGTCAGGACAATCAAGGAGTCCCACAGCACCAGCAGAGACCATTTTCCCCAGGGAGAGTAAAAGTTTCTCAGCAGCTATGACACACTGAAAGTCTATTTCCAGGGAGTATTTCTGGACATGATCCAGGGCTTCCCTCAACAACTTCTTCAGAAAAAACAGCTCTGTCACTCTTCAGCCTGAATTTTTTTCACAGGGAAAACTAGGCCATAATGCCACCACAAGGGAATCAGCTGCAGTGCTAAGGGATGGCAACAACCCTGTGGTATGGTGCAGCACATGGCACTAGGCTGAAGGTAGACCTCTGCAAAGGAACCGCCTCCACCACCACCAGGAGATACCCTCTTCAAGGTCACGCAACTACTTCCGATGGGATTTGTTTATCAAGAAAAAAACTTTTCTGAGAAAGTAAATTAAGTACATACACAGTGCTGGAAGGGAACCTGCCAGCACCACAAAAGACAGGATGGAGGGTTTGTTTTTTTGAATCCATGCATAAAGACCAAAACAGACATGGAAAGAATAGGAGCTGTTCATATCTTTGAAAGAACTGTGCTGTTCTGAATTAGTCATATTAACATTTTTACAGCATGGACATCCTGGGAGGTTTGAAAACTCATGCAGTACGTTGCACACTGCGCATCAAGTCTAAGGAGCTAGAGTCGAAGTCCACACAGCAGACAAGCCTGATTGAGAGAAAAGGAAATTTCTTCAGAGTCCTCCCAAGTAAACTGCTGTTTTTATAAGAAACCCCATGAACCTTGCATATCAGCCACTTTTGCATAGCAATCTGCTCTGTTTATCAGTTTCAGAGTGGTGGAAGGCAGTATTGGTTTTGCCTAGATTTATATCTGCAGTCCCAGAGTACAGAGAGTACACAAACTTGTGTTTAGACCACTAGGCCATTTATCCTTAATTTTTTATTAGAGCTATTGGATTTTTTACCACTCAAGGATTGCATGAAAGAGATAAAATGACACTGGTTCAGAAATCATTAAAAAGCACATTAGTAAATACTGAGTATCATCACCAAAGCTATACTTGTGTATTCCTTGCTCACCAAAGGAGTAAGAGGACACTCTAAGGCTTACTGGGTGAAGTGAAGTGCTTCCCAGACACCTATGCTTGGAAAGGAGTGAGTCTGCATCCAACAGAGTGAAAACTTTCCTAAATCTTGGCACTTGGGAGCTTTGACCCCCCAACTATATCTTTGCTGCTCACTAGAAAATAATTCCTAGCCTTTGCAATTGCCTCGAATTATTCCCCTGAAGCACATTTCCCATCAAGAGTGTTGTTGCATACTATCTCATTTGAGTTTCTTGCCTTCTTGGACATAGAGGGTCCTATGGGTGGAACTTGACTGCTTCTGGATGCTGACTGTGCTTAGGCTGGACGTGGGTCCAACATGGATGCCTTGGGGCTTGAGAGAGCCCATAGCCCGTTGGTCTTACCAGATCTCCAGACAGTTCCTCCCTTGGTCAGGCCAAGCCTTCATTCCTGGTCCTGAAGGAAAGAGCAAACATTGCAAGCCGCTTTTCTACTTACACATACCTCCAGCCAAGCTTGAAAACTGGAGCAGTACCAGCTTTATGGTGATTTAGCAACAGGCTGCTTTAGATGGGTTTGCTTGAAAGGGAGATCTCCCTTCCTTCTGCAAAATATGGCTCATTCCCTGAGACCACAGGCAGAAATAAAGCAATTTTGTCCTCCTGCCCATCACTAAGTGATCCTGTGGTTACCAATAAAAGGTTTTAATTCCTCAGAGACACTAAACAACTCAAGTGTCTGCTCTGAGTAATGGGAGCTGTAGACACTCAACACCTGAAACATATAGATTTAGGAGTCTAAACTTTATTCTCTATGGTCAATCATTTTAACACAGCCATGGTGTTCAGACACTTAGCCAGAGAGCCATGCAGCAAGTAGACATCAGACTTCTGTGGGCTGTGACTCTCACAATGTGGCATTTAAATGTCTCATCAGCAATGCAGGCTATATAAAACTGATTCAGACATTTGGACAAAAAGAGAACAGTTTGAAATCAGCGTCTTCTGCTCACCAGGCTGAGCCAACACAGCCCCGGTGCATACCCCACTGCTGTTCCATCAGCCACGAGACAGACATATTGCCTGCAGCAGCAACTGCTATTCGGAGAGATGGAACGAGCCATTTCTTTGTCATTAACAAAAGGCAGAGTGTCTATTAAAAAATAAAAGGCATCACAAAACAAACAAAATGATTCATTGGGATTTTAGGACTCACCTCCAGACACAGCAGGAGGGGAAGAGCTTGCCATTACACATTCTGGCTGCAGAATGGGTTCAGCCCAAGAAAAAGCGTGTTCCCACAGTAGATACTTTGAGCTTGTTTTGTCAGACACTGAGGTTCAAGTGACCTCTCTTTTTCTGGCACAAGGATTTTGGCAGCCTGGAGAGTGCTGGTGCTAAATAACAGTAACACCAGCTTTTCCCTGGTGCCACATACAGTAAACAATGCAAACAGTGTTTCAGGGACTTGGTGGGGCCAAGCTGCCAATTGGGATCCAGAGACAGATCAAACTTTGGTTAGTGAATGAATAGCTCCTATTCACTTGTAACGTCCACCATGGTGGGGGCACAGGCACACATGTGAGAGCAACTCCTTCTGGGATAATATTCTTCACCTTTCTTGTCTCCATGCTCTGCTTCTTCAAATACCTTCTTGGATGTCATCTCTGCAGCTGATGTTCATCCAAAAAAGATATCCAATCACAGGAACAGTATTGTGAAACAAACATACTGTATTAAAGATTATAGGAAAAGCAAACATAATCCTACATTGCAGATTTCCTACCTACCTGTAAATAGCTTCTGCTTCAGCTATTGTTCGTTTGTGTCTTTACGTCAACTTTTTGTGTAACAACTCTTGAATCCATAGAAAAATTTCAATGAATTTTGGCAGAGGTATTTTGCATATCACCTTCTCACAAAGTTTGTGAAAGGCTTTGTGAGGAAAGAGTCCCTCTTAAGGTCTTATACAGAAGGACCCTACTGTCTGGAGTCTCTCAGTCATGATTAGACATCAAAGAACCCATGCAGAAGCTCAGCCAGCTTCTTCTCCAGACTTGTCTGCTCTGCATCACACTGAACTCTGCTGCACTCCAAAAGAGCAGGCATGCAGGTATGTACAGCTCCCTTCAGCTTTATACCAGGAGTGGACTTCTCAGAAAACCAATGGAAGGCAAGTACAGACATTTCAGCTGGAAAAATAGCAATCCAAGCAGCTAAGTAGCATTATCTTTTGATGAGCTTAGCTTTAGATTCATTCTAGGCAGCAGGGCAGATGGTTTGCTAGGAACCTTCAAAGACACAAGAAAGGTACTGCATGGCTAACTACCACCTAAAATGTTTGATTTATTTCCTGAAGACTCTGTCACTCTCAAATACTCCAATAATTTTATTTTCTCTTTGGCCGTTCTTTGCTCTCTAGAATTTCAGACTGCTCCTTTGCCCAGCTCCTGACCTCCCTGCTAAAAAACACCTTTCTGTTTATCATTTTATACATTATTCCAACATTTAAATGAATCCAGGTGGGAGCTTTCAAAGAAGCTGAAGGTGGCAAGGTAACACCTCATTTCCTTTAAGGACCTTTGAAAATTCAAGTTAATGGGGCTTGAGGGTTTTAAAAGTTGTAAAAAATATTCTAAATGGTCCAACATACTCTTTCAGTTCTGCCCCCAACAAAGCTAGAGCCTAGATGGTAGATTTTTAGTAGAAGTTTTTAGACTTGAAGTTAAAGTCTGTCTGCATGTGGGTTTATATCCTGCTACCCAAAGTTTCCACCTGGCAGAATGATCACCACCTTGCATTTTTCTTCTGCTTTTGCTATAGAGAAAGCCACAGAGGTATGATGAAAACTTGGCATCCTATGGAGCCAGTCCTGGAGACATGAGCCATAAGGAGACCTCTCTGATCTCTTCTGCAGAAGGATCTTGTCGTCCCCAACACATCCATCACCCATCCTCACACCTGGTGCCAAGTTAGCTTGGTGCCAGTGGTCAAAGACAGGTCTATCTTTCCAGCAAAAGGTAATCTTGCAGTGCTAACCAGTGCTGGATCAGTGCTAGTGACCTAATCTGGGTCACACTGCCAGGCAGAGACCTCTCCCTCATGCTCTCTCCTGGGATGCTGCTGCCTACAAACATACTTGCACATCTGGGTCTTCTGTAGAGCTTGGCAGAAGGAGACGTTTGCATGTTTGCTGAGTGTTTTGTGACTGGGCATTCAGCTTTACTATGCATTTTGTGCAGGAAACATGTAAAAGATGTTTTCTAATATGTGGTGCTAGGACCTCTCCCACTCTGAATTAAAACAACTAAGCAGAGGACAGCACCAGATCTCATCTGTCCAGTGTACCTCTTGGCAAAGGAGAAAGCAGGACCAAGGAACATATCAGCACTTTCCACTTTCCACAGAGAACTCCGATGTAGAATTTCTTTGAAAGTGAAATTTCTTTTTATATTTACCTGAGTGAGGAATATCAGGAAGTATTTGTCTTCCTCTGAAAACTGATGGTACTAGTTTTTTCACAGAATGCACCTATGTGTGTTACTACTTTTGACCTGTTCAATACTGCCTTAACCTCATGGCAGCAAAAAAGTTAAGGTTGCATCAAGAAAAACTGGCATAGGATCAAACTTCACTACACACTGCATAACATCTACTCCAACGGAAGGTACTTACCTTGCAATATCAAACCATTGCTCCTTTTCATAAGACAAAGTTAGCTTTCTAAGAATAGTGGGTTCTAGGCATTTTTTATAATCTGGCCTTCTGTATATATTCCTATCTGTCCAGCTACTGATCTATGTGATTCTATTCATATAGAACTAGTCATATCTCACCACAGAGATACCTGTAACGTCTCACATATAAATAACTTCAAACTCCCCAGAAAGGTAAGAGCAACACAGGCCCTTTCTTGCTGAGGAACATCAGATCCTCTTTGTGGATGCAGCTACCACCAGGTGGATCACTGAACAGAAGCATCCAGGGGTCCCACTGTCACTCTGAATCAGAAGAGAGTGAAGTTAAACTAAATAATTTGGCATTTTTGTAGTTGTCCAAAAGAATGCAGGAAAAGGAAAGGCCAGAGGCCATCTACAGGACCAGGTAGACCATGGACCAATTTATCTAACAACAGGCATTCGGTCACCTTAAGTAGAAATAAGTCATTTATATTTAGAATTGTAAGTAAAAGTATCATCTGATCAGAAACTAGCTCCCTTACCTAACTGTTGTGCAGGCACAGTGTGTCCACCATGGATGTCAGTGACATAGATTCTATTTGCTTGGGTCTGGTCAGAGAAGTCAGGAGAATGAGCAGCAGATTTTCAGGACCAAAGGGGTGCTGGAGGTGGTTTGGTCAGGTATCCTGGTCTGGGTATTAAGTCACAGCCCATTCAAATGCCAAGAGAGTTGTTAAACATTTCTTCTGTTAAACTCAACCAACACCACCTCTGCTTTTTCCCTGGGTAGATGGTCATATCACCCAAACCCAGCCTGATCCACCCCTGCAGCCCTGTCCCCAGCTCCCAAGCATTTCCTGCTCCCTAAAATGAGAGTCCCAGCTCTCTGCTTGTCTACCCAGGGGAGACTGTCTGGATGCTGTGAATGATGTGGTCTGAGATTGGAGTGATGGGCAACTAGAGCTTCTTTCTGCTTCTGTGCTTCTGGGATGAAATGCCCCATTTTCAAATCCAGACAATGAAGCTCAGCACCCTGACCCTGCAGCACATTCCTCAAGTGTCTTTTAGATTAGTAAAACAGGTATTTAGGGACCAATGCACTCATCTGAATATTCAGACACAGTGATTTGGTACCTAAGGTTGGTCCTGGTTTGAAAACTGGGTCAACTGTTAGTTTCTCCTCTGATCTGCCTCTTCACACCAGTGCAAGTCAGCAAAAACTACTTTTCTAATTCAAGACAATCTCTCACAGATTAATATGGCACAACATTGTTAGAAAATTAGTGTCTTAGGGGTTGCAAAAGCATGTGATGACTTACTGAAAAGCTAGGATCTCAGCAGCCTTTGCAGAATTACATCCTGAGAGGCAGGGCAATTCTCCCAACAAACTGATATGTCTGATGTAAGACACCCCTAGTGTGATTTCATCCTTGAAAAGTTTTCATACCCAGTGGCTGGGTGATGCTGTGAGATGATCAAGAGACACAATTTGCAGCTTCCCTTAAACAGATGTTCAGGTAAAAGACTATATGAAGGGCAGCTAGAAAGATCGAACAGGGGAATGTTTGTGGAAAACATTCATATGCTATAGGCTGAGTGAATACTGACTTTATATTAGTTTCACGTCTGGTCACTGATATGCAGTCATATTAATGAGGACTTGATGCTGATGATTGCTCATTTTTATTTTTTTCTTGTATCAGTCCTGTATAGAGAGCTGCCCACAACCTGAAAGCCTGGGGGGTTTTCTATTTCGATTTAGAAATTGCCAAACTGAAAACTGTTGATCTCAAGCTCTCTGTTCACTGGAACAAAACCAGAAGTCTGCAAAACCACATTACTCATTTGGGTCAGCTGCCCAGAAAAACCTATGCTCAGACTGGTCTCAGTGTTTTACTAGGCTTCACCAATACCAAACTCCAGCCCCCTTTGCAGAACCTGTGAAAAGAGACAACTGAGGTAGAAAAGCAAGCCACAGATTCAGTGGCTGACCACTCTGGACCAGGCTTTCCATCAGAGATCATCATGCCTAACCCAAGCACCATTACCAAGCATAAGTGGGCTCTTAAGGGCTACCTGGGAGTTCAAGAGGCAGCCTGGTACCCAATAACATCTTTTCAGCCTGATGCAGAAGTATTAGCTTTCCATACACCATAACTGTTGGGAGTGATATAATTGTATCCAGCCCCTTTGGTTGTTGTCTGTAACCTATCATTCCCTTTGTTTCATCTTGTGTGAACTCCTGCCAGTTAACTTTCATCCCAACCCCAATCTTCTGTAAACATTAGATCATCCTTTCCACTGCACCAGCAACACCAACTGTGGCTAAAAAAAATCCTGCCAGCATTCAGCCCCATGCTGGAGACTCTACCGTGGATGTCTTCTGGCTTACTTGCAGAGATAGGACCACTTGAAGCTCCTGGGGCCTCCCACAGGAAAGAGATGACCAGGGAATTACCTTAATTGTAGCTTTGGGTGTTACCATGAGCTGTTTGCAGTGTCCTCAACCTGTCCTCTGTTACTCTCAGCATGTCGAATACAATTTAATTAGGATTATCATTTATGTTTGGTGTCTCAGTATCACCCTGTAAAATTCAAGCTCCTGTTCTCAGCAGCACGCTGTATGTTTATGGTAAGTCTCAAGACACTCATCTACAGATGGTTGTTGCTCAGGCTGCCAAATTATGTCTAAGGTCATATACTGTGTTTTGCTATGAGGTTTTCTTTCTTTTAAGTCTCAGTTGAAGATAATATTTTGCCAGTTTAAAAGCAGTACCAGAGAGATTCACGCTTAGCTTGGATATATTTAACTGTTGTGTATGTCNTAGCCATACAATACAATGCCATTATAACTCCCATTTTTCTAAATTCTCTGATTTATGCATTTTCTCTGATTAAGGAGCACACACAACTATTTTTCTGTTTTGAAAGAGATGCTCAGAAGGAATTAGAGTTTCTCAATATGTTAACAAGACCTAGCTGACTCCAAGTGCTGTTTAAAGAAAGTTACTGGGAAGAATTTTCTGGTGTAAGCAGAGTCTGGCTACAGCAGTATGTCCCCCCAGCTGTCCCCTGCCAATGACAGGGCCTAAGTGGGGGACAGTGAGGTCCAAACCCATATCCAAGGACTTCCAGCTAGTGACACCAGGCCAGCCACACTTACCCCTAGTTAGCACTGGAGAAGTAACAAAGCACTATGTCAACATAAGTAATGTTTAAGTCTTCCAGAAAGTTTGTTTGATTTTATGACTCTGCAAATAAAACCTGGGAGGTTGACCTATTTCACATAATTTCTTCTTTTTCTTACTCCTTCCTCTGTATTTTTCTATAAATTGTACTTCTTTTAAATGCTATTGCTGGAACAATTAAAAAAGTCGTTATAATTTCTGCAGCTTGACCAGGCTCCTCTCTCTTTGTTACAATGTGCCCCACTAGGAACTGGAAGGATGAGCTCCATGGCAGAACCCCCACTCCAAACGCACCAGGGTGTGTCTGTGCATGAGTGTGTGCAAGTGTGCAGAAAGAGAACGCAAGATGGAGAGAACGTGTGTGTCCTCAGTTTAATTAGAAAATTTAATTGGATGGAGTTTGGGTCATTTCCCCCCACCCCCCAGCTCCCTCTTTAGAGCTGGCTGCAATAAACAGACTTTTTTCTTTCCCTTTCATCCTTCAGTGGTTTGTAGTTCTGCATCTGCTCCACTGGCATTGTCTGTGCTAACGGCCATACTGATCAGGAAGCCAGAGCCAGGAGGCAAATGAAGGGACTGCATTGATACCACTGATCACTGAGCCCCACATAACTGGCAACTGTTTCTGTCTTTTACCTCTGGAGATGAGTTTAACAGATTGTGTAAAATTTAGTGGCTTACAAAAAAGAAAGGAGGATGGAGGAAGAAAGAGGGACTTCTCACTGCCTGGGCCATCTCTCTGCGTGGTACCCAGGGGTCTGCTGGAACAACATCTTCAGTACAGGAAGCAGAAATGAAAAAATTGTGGAAGTGAGCAAATCCACTGCTTTCAGGGAATGTTTGTACAAAACAGTGAGATAATAAATACACTGTGCCCTTTTCTCTTTGGGCAGATGTTACAGGCTCAAACCCTACTGCAGAACCCTCCATCTCCCAGCCTTGACTTTGCTATGGCAAGAGAGCAGGCAAAGCCTTGCAACATATGCTTGGGAAAGTGCTCAGCTTAGACACAGGGGAATGAGTGCCAGGAACAGTGACTAAATTTCAAGAGATGCTGAGGATGTGGGACACTTCTCACCGAGCCGTTCTCCCTTGCTCAGCAGCATCTCATCACACAGGATATGGGCTCCAGTCATAAGATGAGATGGATATTTGTCATCTCTACCCAGAATAAATGGCCTGGGGAAGCTGACTGATGGGGTTTTGCTCCCCTCAGTCCATCTTCCAAGCAAGATAGTAAAGAACTTCTCCCTCACCATGTCATGCCACCTTTCTTCATGCATCAACAACTCTCCCGCTGTTTGCCATGTGTTTGGGTATGCTGGTGAATTCCATGTGGATGGATGTTTTCCCATCCTTGCCTGGCTTTGAGGAGGATTATGACAAAGTACACCTCTAACAGAGGACAAGTTTTTGTGAAAACAGTCCCTTTCTTTGAATTTTAAGAAGAAAGGGAAAAAGTGAGTCCCCACCACATCATCCTGCTGATTCCTCAAGCAGATCAGGTTCAGACACAGGCATTATATGGTCCATACACCCTATAATCTCTCTCTCTTTTTCTTCGTTCTTATCCTGCCCACCACCACCACATTACACAGTTAGATTGGGATCAAATTCGGCTTACTTGAATGTGTATCATTTCCAAGTTGAAGTCTAATCTGCAGCATTGTCCCCAGTGAGATACTCAATTTACCACTCCTGTAACTAAAGCTCATTGTTACGGCTGTAATAATCAAATGTATCATTTTCCTAATGTATCATTTTCCTACTTCTGGTCAATGTTTTTCATTTTTTAGAAATTTTTCTATAAAACTCTTCGTTAGGTCATATGCAGGCTTCTTGATTTACTCAACCTTTCTTTTCATTGTATGTCTCATTCATCACGCCAATGTGAAAGCAAAAAAAGAAATATTTCTGTTTCAAAGAATTGAAACTGTTCATTTCTATGAAAAAATAGCAGCACGACCAGACCAGGGAGCTACAGATCAATGTTATCCAGATCAGCACTTAAATGGAAATCACTCTGCATGAAAAATTCACGATGCCCTCTATCCTTTACATGGATAATGGGGACATCTGGTTACAGGAGACAGAATCATTTTACCTATGTATATATGTGAGATACAGACTGACTGACATTGCCTAAATTAGTTATTTTGTAGCTATTTTGAGGAGTCTAATACAGCTTCCTCTAATGAAACCAAGTCCCTAATAACAGCATCATCACATATAGGATATTGGGATAGATAAGATCACTGCTGAGACCCCATAATGATTACCTACTGACATTTTAAACTTGTTTTAAATATAGATAAAAGGGTCAGTGGCCAGTCATCCTGCTCATCCATTTCTCCTTCTTTGATCTCAGTCTCAGTGAGGTTTCTGCTACCCTGGGACTCTGTATCACCCATACAAAGAAGGAGGAAATGCAGAGCCATGATCCCTACATTTTGTACACTTTTTGCTTACCAGTGTCAAAAAGCTGTGACAGCTTTATAGACCAGCTAGTGGAAAATTGGGGAAACACAAGTGTGTCTTAAATTTCTGACCACCCTACTGAGGACAGTACAGGCCACAGGCTTACCTACCACCCTGACTCCCGTTCTGAAGACTAATGCCTCAGTGCTTTACATCCAAGGAAGGCCCAGGAACCTCTTATCCATTAAAGACAACCGAAGGACAAGTGTCATCAGCCCTAACAGCCTTATGATGTCAGGAACTTAGGCCACATCCTTTTCATTCACAGGAAAGTCAGGGGTCAGTGTGCAGTATTGCATGACACTGAGAGTCCGAGGAGCATCTCCTGCTTATGCCCACCAGCAGCCAAGGCCAAAGGACAGAAGGGCAGTCATAGGGTCTGGGAAGCGGAACAGCAGCACCCTCATTGGCATGCAGTAGCATGGAGAGAGGAAAGGTGGACAGACATGCCACTTTTAATTGTTAGGCATGAAAAGTGAAGGCAGAGAACAGCATGAAGAGAAGAGAAATTCAAGTGGTTTCTGGATAGACAAATGCAAAGGCACACATATGTTAACATTAGATATTAAGATAAAACCTGTCTTTTACCTGGAGAGAAGACATGAACAAAAGACATACAAGACCAGCAATCCAGAATTATAACAGATGAATTAGGATTATCTCCCACCATAGTGGAAAATTAAGTTCTATATTAAGTCTTCAAGTTAATTAGATATCAGCATATGCTTTTGTTATCTATATATTTAGCTATCTTGGATAACATAATGAGAATAGATCAGCAGAAGAGGATCTCACACTACATACTTATGTCCTGATAAATATGCACAAGAACTACTTCACACGCTGCTCAGGCCAGAAGCTACTCTCTCCATTGCCATTAATATTGATTGGTGTTTAAGTGGAACTCACTGTCAGTCCACTGCACTAACTCTAAAGTGACAGCAATGGTTAGTGCAGTTTCTGTTTCTAACACAGACGTTAACCTTTATGCACTTACTGATTCCATCAGTACCCACTATCTTATTAGATGTGCTGCCTCAATCAAATGAAGGCCCATGATACAGTTTATATAAAGGAGATGAGAAATTTTTATATTAAGAGCATAAAATTTTTCCCCATCAGTCACACAATTTTAAACATTCAAATGATGAAATTAACTGTTGAGT
Organism: Bucco capensis; assembly: GCA_013396975.1. Lineage (NCBI taxonomy): Eukaryota > Metazoa > Chordata > Aves > Piciformes > Bucconidae > Bucco > Bucco capensis. Next base: position 18,512 of record VWZO01019149.1, read on the forward strand.
GGTACAGACTAAAGCTAATCTTGTTAATCCAACAATAATTGAAGTACAGGACTTCCCCTGAGGCCATGGATTAATGACCAGCTAGGTGGAGCTGCTGACATGAAGCACAGCCAAGTGCTATTAATCCCAGCCAGGCATTATTTAATCCCAGAGGAAATGTCCTGTGCAAAATTCATTACCACTCGAGTGAGAGGAAGAGGAAAGAGAGGGGGCATGTGGGCTGGATGTGTGGAGGGTGCGCTTCCAGCTGCCGTGTGCGGGGCATCCCCACATCCACCCCTCACTTCCCAGCATTCCATTCATCTTGCCACATCCCCCCAACCTGCGCTGACCAGTAGACACGTAATTGAAATGAATTAATGATCTAAGCAGAAACTGTGTTTAATGAAGCCCCACTCAGACTTGGACAGTAATGCCAGCCCTATTTGCTGGCAAATATTTACTAACCTTCTATTCATAAAGGGCTGGGCCACCTGTTCTCCCTTCTCATTATGTCTCCCCAAGTCTAAAGGTAGCACTGTCTGGTTAGACCTGCAATGTCCAAGATGCTTGGGAGGCTCATAAACGTCTCCAACAAAGCTAAGCCAGATCTGCCAAGCTCTATTTGTTTCAATCTCCTTCTTTTTTAACTCCAGCCATTGTTCTCTTCCTAGATGTAAACTCAACTAAATGCTGTTGCCTCTTTTAGCATAAGAGGTAATTTCCTGACTAAAGGTTCCCATCAAAATGATTTCTGTCTTTTGAGACAGAAACTGGAGATCCTTTAAGTTGCATATGTTGCTCTCACCCACCACAAAGTGCTCCGAAGAATAAAGAAAATATATTACTAGTTGCAATAGCAATACCAGCAATACTAGCAAAAGTTGTAGTAGACATAGTAGTCATGGTAGTAGTAACTAGCATCATTGTAACATAATTAATAATAGTAATGATTTCAGTGCCTACCCTTGTTTTCACTGAACTTGATGGGAGTTTTGATACTTTAATGGGAACAGGGTCAGATCCTAAACAAGCAAGGGTTAGCCTACAAAAAAAAAAAAGAAAAAAAGGAAGCAGTATAGGATTAAGTCTCCCTTCTCTTTCTACTCCAAGTAAAAGAAAACAAGGAAAGATTAGAAAGCTGTAAGGGAGACAGGCGAGCAAGAGACAAGCAGAGGTGAAAAAGTAAACAGAGCTGCATGCACAGCACTGGGTGGTGCCCCTATTCACACCAGCAAGGTAATGGTCACCTGAGCTATCACAGCAGGACTGGGCTGATGAGACATCCCTCACCAAACTATGTGAGGGACTCCACACACAGTTCCTCTGAAAGAATGAAAATGTGCCTCATATTTCACCTCTCTGCTCTGACACTTATGCTTTGATGCTGCACTGAGGTGTAAGGTGCTCCCGTATACTCAGGATACTGTGAGTATATTCAAGTATGAGGTGCTCCTGTATACCCGCTCATTCTCACTCATGAGCACAGGAAGCTCTGGGATTCATAGGAAGAGATGATGTTCTTGTGTAGGCAAGTAGCTCTTCTCCTTTGACGCATAGGCTGGAGCTTGCTTCATTCAGACACTCAGGATCATCTGGGTGAGCAACTGCAACTTGTAAACTGAGGTGATATGAAATGTCATTCTATACAGCAGGCCAAACCTGAGCTCACAATAGCCAAAGCTGAACTGCAATGAACCCTCTCAGAGGCCAGGAAGAAGAGCCCTACAGGCAGCCTTTGCTGTGCTCAGCACTGTTCTGGGGAAGCTAGAGCCAGGGCTGTAGTTCTGGTAACAGGCAGGCTGAATAATTCACTTCTGGTGAGAGAAGGAAGAGTGGTTGTGAGCACAAGATGCACTCAACAGCTTTTTTCCACCTCTGTCTCTTCTGCCATTGGCCACAAAATATTCTGTTTCACATCCGTATTTTTCTGGGGATGGCATGACACAAAGCAAAGCCCCATGGTATTACAAGGTCATGAAAAAAAGAAGGGAAAACATAAAGTCACTGACTGCTTGTTCCTCCATCTAACCATAGCCAAACATTAACAACCAATTGTTCCTTTGTAGATAGTTAGCTGCTTCCAGACCTGACATGTGCAATTGCTTTCTGGTCTGCCATCCGACAAAGCACAGTGTGAAAGGATGTATACATGAAAGCTAGGGTAAATTCAAAAACATCAGTCCCAGGCTGCAAGGGAGCTGAATTCAATATCAGCAAAACATACAGGAAAGGACAATGTATAATGGAAGTGGAGGGGGACAGAGGGAGGAATGTGCAGGGGGAGGGGATAACATAAACATTCACGCATGAAAATATTAGATAATTCCTGTTGTGCAGTGAGTTGAATTCAAAGTATTTATGTGGTCATTTCCATTTCTTTTCCCAAGAGGGTGCTGGGACTGGCATGGCTGTCAGAGGAGTGTGAGAAGATGCCAGCACAGGCAAGCAGTTTCCAAGGCAGAACTACAGCAATGCCTGATATTGTATTAATGTGAGTGCTGGCCATCTGGCCATTAGGGACAAGCTGCTGCCAGGGTGTCTCTCTTTTTCCATCTCATTTCAGAAGCTATGGAGCCTGGGACTGAGACCCCTAGGGAGATTCTGGCTAAAGATCATTCCAGCATACACTCAGATGTTGTAGAGAAAGGGCCAGAGAGTTGATAACGCACGAGAATGTGCTCACACCCACACAGAAAAAAACAACAGAGGGTAACATTGAATGGTGGGGGGCTTAAGGCAGAAAGAAAATGAGAGCAAATGAACACAGGAATGGTTTAAACAAATAAGAGGAAGGAAGCAGGCAAAGAAGAAAAACAAGAGGCACAGAACTTGCTCAAAGGAGCCTTAAAAAGAGGAGAGAGGAACAGAGAAGAAAAGGAGTAGAAAGGGTTCAGTAAGGAGAAATAGCTATCATTAAAGAGGCAAGGGTTATGAAAGGACTACTAGCACAATGCACCTTTTAGGATTTTAACTACTCTGAGCTAAAGTAAGGGCTTTCAGTTCACCCTCTTCAACAGTACCACATCCCAGGAGCCTGCTGAAGTCAGTACTTGGAGTAAGGGATCAGGGAGGCACAGGTAAAGGTGCCAAAACTTTGTCTTGTCAAAATAAATGACCTTCATTATGCTTGTTTACCTTCTTTGTAATGGTCTTCGGACATGCTTAAACTAATCCCTTTGGAATTTTATCAGTGTACAGAAAGCTAAGTGCAAAGTTGATAGTCACCATTTCATACCAATATGGAAGACTACATTCCTGGAAATACCAGCACCTTTACCAGACTGCTGCTAAATCAGAAAACTAAAAGGAAGAAATGAGGGCATCCAATTCTTCTGTAACAGAAAGCAAAACATACCTACAAAATGAATCTTGGCTAATGGATGAGGAAGTGGCATGGAAGAGTGAGAGTACTAAAATGACAGCCTGTGAAGCCTCACTTCCTGCAAGAACTGCTCAAGAACCGGCATTATAGTGTGATTTCCTGAGCACATTACTGAAAAGTAGACATTGTACACGACTGTTATTTCTGTTGCTGTTATTATTATACTGCTGTTATTTTGATCCACATCCTCCAAGAGGATCTGCAGGCAGATCTGGAAGTCTGAAAACAGAATCCCTTCTGAGATTTCCCATGCTTCCTCATTTTATCTAATGTCTGTCTGATGACATTTAAGGGCTGTTTTTCAAGAAGACACTGCTAGCATGAAAGTTGGGGTATTAACTCCATATTGAGGAGCCCAAGTCCATCCCTGGATCAGGCCACATCTGAGGGGAGCAGTCTGAATTGCACTGCAGCACAAATGAAGTTCAGGTCTGGATGGTGAGTTGTCACATTAACAGGTAAGTTAGTGTGAGTTTAACATTTAGGGCTTAATGGCAGCTTCAGAGGACATGGACTACAAAAGCCTTTCTGTAACGGGATCTGCGAGGCCTCACCTTTCACATTAGCAATGCACAAACTTCTACCACATGGACGGGAACGGTCCTCACTAAAATGAGTGCAGAGAGGCAATTCACTCACTAAGAAATAATTTCAGAAAAAAATAATTACTGACAGTACTGGGGATGGGAGGAACCATGTTTATGTCCATGACATTTGAATTTAGAAATATTCAATGTCCATTGTTAATTAAAATGAAACCAAATTAAGTGCTTGCATAGTATTACTCTGGAGTTAAACCAATGTAACTGGGACCAAAGCCAAGGTGTGTCTCCTGCAAACCCTACCATGCAAGTTAATCCTGCTCACCAGAGGGACCTACTTCTGCTAACATGAATACTTGTATGACTTCCCCTAAGCAAAGGAGCAGAAAAGCACATCCTTAATGAGTAGGAAGATCTTTTGCTGCCTTTTTGGAGTTTGGGGCATTTCTTTTTTTTATATGTCACTAGCCGATTCTGCCATGGCTTCTGTCTAGCAGCAGTGCTGGCTCTGGACAGCAGGTGTGGGGCTGTGTGGGAGGATGCTGTGGGGCTGCAGAGATGCAGCAGCAGGACAGGTCACATCTCAAAGGCAGCCAAGAGCCCCTATCCCACGGGAGGTGGCTTTAGAGGAAAGCAGGCTGAAAAAAAGTCCCAAACAATGCTGAGGAGGGGAAATAGGATGGCCAGAAACCTGCCTGCATCCATGAAGCACAGCTGTGTGCTGTACCATCCAGGGAAGCTGGGATTTCTCCAGTGAAACCACACTGCATTGCACTTCTATTCAAACAATTTGTTCTGTACTCATTTCTTTAAACAAGATCTTCCAGTCATCTACACATATTTCAAAGAGAAAATAAAATAAAATAAAAAAATTTACAGGCAATATACAGGTCATTACATCCATTCCTATTTAAAAGTTTGTTTAAGTTTGGAGGTGTAACCCTCTCACTAAAGTATTGAGGGATTGTCACACAAATGTTCTCAGTAGACAGTCTTCAGCAGACATAGAAAATTAAAAATCTCGGACAGACAGAAACTAATTGAAATTAACTGAAATACAACCAACCTAAATGTCTTCACTTTCCTGGAGTATTTTTAGTGATGTAGTAGTAGCTTCCTCAGTACCCTTTATTTTCTTAATGTCCATAATGGCTTCTGTGAACAAACATCCTACTCAGGACAAAGCATACTGTTGGACGATGCATGGTACGAGGAGGAAGACTCCTTTGTCTTCCACAAAGAGAAGAATAAAATGATGTAAAAGTTATTTTCCACTTCTGATTTCTAAGATTTAATATATCTTCTTTACATTTCTCAAGCATAACTAACCAAAACTCAGGAAAATTATTTTACTAAATAAGAGTGCGAATCAAAACTGGGTTTGTTTTACAGAAGTTTTAGCGGATACATTCTTGTCCAATTTCCTAGGGTATTTTTCAAATATTTTTTTCTCTATCAAAATATTTAACAAAGTTTTTAGCTGAAGGTTTGGGGGTTTTTAATTCTGTATAAAAAGATTTTGATAAAAAGTTATTTTCCACTAAGAAAATCCATTGTGCTTGATTTTAAAAAATTCAAGTATTTTTCAAATAAAGAATGCTGGAGAAGAATCTTGCAAAATCAGAGTGTTCTGGCAATGATTTAGTGTTTTCACCATCTTTAAAAAGCTTTGAAAGTAAAAATATCTAACATAAGAATTAAAGCAATGGTTTTCTAAAGGTAATTTTTTCAATTCCACCTTCATGCATGAATGTAACCGCTCCAAAGGGGCATGCTTGCTTTCTCTGCTGTTTGAAACAAACGCAGATTAGGAAACTGTTTTGAGGGAGGGATATGAGCTGTTAAACAGGTGTCTGTGTCATTGTTTATATTTCTTCACTGCATTAAATCACAAGCACCCAGAAAGCTCTTTCATTTGTTGATGTTAAGTGGGACTAGACAGAAAAAGAAGATGACTCAGTGCAGAAGGCCAGGACAAAGCCCTTAGTGGCTAACTGAGTGCACCCCTGCACACAAGGATTAAGGAGGAATTAAGTGGTATGGGGCCTCCATGCTGTACCCTCTGCACAAGGGTGGATATCACTTCTGGCAACAGATACAGTAGAGGAAATACCAGGTGAAGAAGCAGCATGCAGGATGGGCAGAGCGCGAGGGGAGATGGGAGGAGAGCTCTGTTCACTGACATTAGGTCTTCCTGAAGACCTACATCAGGAGTGGTCAAAGGGGATATCAGTGTTCTGTGAGGATCCATAAATTAATCTGGTCAGACAATACAAACTCTGCTGCTCAGTGGCATTAAGGATCAGTGATCAAGGTGCTTCCTTGTCCCTGCAGATCACATGAGGTACAAATTTTCCCCGTTTCTGAGAAGCCCACAACTGTTGCTTCTTCCCCATGGAGGTGGCTTAGGGCATAGCCTGTCTTGGAGCAGAATAGGGGATCACTGTATGGCTTGGAGAGGTGGCACTCAGTAGAATTCTTCCTTGGAGCCCCTCCTGCACAGGTACAGTCATGGTACTTCCGATCCTTCTGAGTCCACCAGGCAGCCACTACTGGTCTGTGGCAGCAGTCATTTAGCTAGGTCATGGATATAGCTATTTGCTTTGCCAGGAGCCTGTGCTTTTGCAGCTGTGGAGAAAATGGAATTCTCTCACCTCATCTGCTTGAGACAGTGGAGAGAATCAGCAGAGAAAGGAGAAGTGAGATGGAGACAAAACTGTGGGAAAACAAACCAGGATCCAGCCAGCACCTGCTGAAACAGGAGTTTGTAATGAGTGTTCTGCAGAGCAGCCCTAGAAGCAGTCAAGAGACCATATCACTATGGTCCTGCAATCTTGACTGGACAGAGAAGCAGTAACACAAGAAATCAATGATAAGGATCCCTACAAAGTCAATTGCATCACATCAGACTCACAGCAGAGGTGAAAGCTGAGAATCATTCTACGGGAAAGCACAAGCCTCTATCTCACAATTAGTGTTGAGGCCAGCTTTACAGAATTTACAAACAATTCATGTTGAGGCCTCCTTTCCATTATTTACACCCTATGATTTGTAATTATGATATTCCCTGGTTAGGACAACCACCAGCTAACAGATGGGTAAATAATGGATTATATGTGTTGCCTGGGATTTGATTTTACCCCATCCTGTGAAGACAGAAAAACTATGCCTTTTGAAGGATTTATTGTTTGGAAATTACATACTTCACATTCAATGAAAATCAATCCTAATATAAACATTTACAAATTAATATGTTGTTCTTCATAAAATGCACTTTAGCCTTAGAGCCCAACCTTGGCAGGTCCTGAAAGGCTGAGTTCTTAAAAAACTAAAGTCTTTTATTACCTTTCAGGACCAGCCCTTAACCTCAGTCTCTTCTCAGTGTTCATATGGAACTTTCTTCCCTTTTAGGCTTATTTTTGTTTTAAACCAAGAGCCAATTAGACAGATTTTGAATAAGGTTGGAGCACTTTTTGTTCAAATGAGAAATTTTTAGTCCCTTGAAGTGTAATGGGTTTTCAATAGAAATCCTCTCCTGCTGTGCATTGATCAGCTATTGATTGGTGAGGGCTTAAACTAAATTATCACTGCCACATAAAAGACCTTCAGGATGAAGGAACTGAGCTGAACACAGTGTTATATGAAAAGTAAGCCAATCCTTTGTGGTGGAATCGAAAGGCCTTGGTCACTCTTGAAGAAAAAAAATGTTAATTGAAAAATTCCTTAAATAGGTAACAGCTCAGAAAATCTGCTTTACATAAAAGATATGAAATCACAATCAGCCGACAGTGAGAAAAAGGTCCTGAAGCTCAAGTGGTTTTTCTAAGTGGTGCTGATTACTTTCCCATTCATGGATGACATGGAGTGTTGGAAATTAGCCATTTCAGAAGAAATCGCTAATGACAGCTGAATCTGTGGGCACTGGGGAAAGTTTGACAATTGGCTCCTTGAGATAGAAAGTTAAAACAAAAGAACTTCCTGTCAGATAGGTAGAAAGATTTATCCCAAACCTAGAAGGAAAACAAATATACAAACTTGATTAGTCTTTGAAAGATCATTTTTTCAAATTTTTGCTTTCACTAGCAATCACAGAGGTTTCACATTTTGTCAAGGAGCAATGAAAGAGGACTGTGTTGACACATGCAAGTGGCTATTAATAAAAAACACATTCCCAGACAAGTCTTTTTCTTTACAATTTGGAAATTAAAATAATGGATCTTGCTGATCCTCTGAGGCACACATAGGAGGTCAAAGCTCCATCCAACTGTTGGAATTTCGGTCAAAGGTCTGATCTTCAGTGGCACTAAAAGGATTTTGGTAGCCTCCATATAAGTTAAAAAAGCAGTGAGTATTGTTAAAATCAGCCCAGATCTTTCAGGAGCTAACTCTAATTACCCATATCTCAACATGTGCAAGACTGCAGGATCAAGCAGGACCATACCCTGCCAGAGTCACAGAGAGCCACATTCCAAGTTGCTCCCAAGTCTCCAAAGCTGCATTCCCATATCCTCACTGGAGCATGGACATGTCTTGCCTTGGCTATATATGTGCCTACAGTCGGGTCTGCCTCCATACTGCAAAGGTCACCTGCACCACCCTAGGCACAGCTCTGCCTTCTCTGCTGAGAAATTGCTTTTCTACCAATCCTCAGGACATGTCTTTTTAAGGATCAGGTAGCATGTACTTAACACATACCATTTCTCTTACTGTGTCAAAGGGTAAAATGGAACAGGATCATTTAGTCAACATATTTAAATGTGTCATTTTACTACAATCAAATGTATTTCAGGAGAAAAAAATCTGTAAACTTGTTTGTAAAATTACACTACCTCAAAGTAAAGGATTGTTCAGTTTCAGGGACAGTTTTTTCCCATTTCTGAGTAGTTAGCTCTATTACTAAACACAGATTTCAAAACATCATCTTTCAGATTTATATTTACAGAACACTGTTTAGTTTGTTATTCAGACCTCTGGAAGAGAAAGGTCTGGTTTGAACTCCACAAAATTTCACTTTCAATCTGGAACTTTGTACAATAGAATCATGTACATTTCAAGACCTCAGAGAAGTCAGAGTCAATACGGTTGATTGACTTCTTTTGGTCAGAGGAATTGTATCTATCCAGAAGACGCTCTCTATTTGATTGTTCTATTCTGTAGGCATTTAGCTGCTGGTAGTTGTAAATTGAGTGATTGCCCAGACTTTGATACAACCATTTCATCCAGCAAGATTTACTCTGCCATAACTTCTCAGTTGAGCAGGGTATCACAGGAGCAACAGAATAAATGTTTCTCTGTCATAACTTTGCCAATATCATAAATACAGTGGCCAGTGCCAGAGCCTTCAAAAGAATAATAAAATGCCAAATAAAGCCCTCAGGTTTGTAAATGTAGATACTTTGAATGCTAATGTCCCAGAAGAGCCTTATCATTTGTAATCAAAGACTGGATGGCATTCATATGGGTAATATTTTCATCCATACAGACGTCTACTGCTTTTTCTTTCTTTATTAATATAACAAAGGTGTGAGTTTCATCAGATAAACTCAGGTGCATCAGCCAAGCACGAGCTATGCTTTAGGCAAGCATTCATTCAACCAAGCTTGAGAGACAGGTAACTAGGAAAAATGTAATAATTTCTAATAAAAAAAAGAGGTCAAACAAAATTATCTAGTCCTGCCTGGCTCAGAGCTCTGCGAAACAACTTAGCATGAAAAATCATGCCCTTCTGTTCATTTCACACCCACAGTTTTTTAACTGAGATACTTCCTTTTTCAGGCACTGTGTGTGCAAAAGTAGAAAGTAACATCTATCTTCAACGTAATCCCCTGTTGAACAAAAATTTCCCCCATTTCTGTTAAATAATTACAACAGAAGAGTGTACCAACTAATGATGAAAGCACAGTCTTCTTACCATTTCTCTCATGATGAGTCACCTGGCTTTAGCAGGAGAAAGAGCAAGCCATAGACCCTGAGGGGAATTATTCTGATGATGCTGAAGATAGCATTTTGGAAGAAAGAAAACTTATGCAGAGAAGACTGGAAATATTTTCTTCGCCTGATGTCCACTGAGTATCTTCTTCATTCTTGCTCCTTCCAGTGTATTTATGCAACAAACAGATTAATAAATTAAATTGTACCTCTCTAATCTCCAGTTTAGCCCCCACACACATGTACAATATGCTCCAAATCCTAACTCACTGACAATTAAGATAAATTTTAGAGTAACAATTAAAAGAAAAAAATCCCAACGAGGATGTGGAAGTTTATCATCTACATAGCACATAGTCATATAAAGTAAACTCTAGTGGTTTAATTAGAGGATCTGATTTGACCCACTGGCCTGGGAAGTCAAGGTGCTGGGGTAATATTGGGTGTCTTCCCAGAACACTCCATGCAAGCCTAGGGCTAGATTTTAAAAAAAACAAAAACAAAAACAAAAAACAAAAAAACAAAATCAACAAATGCAAGTCAGCTCTCACCTCTTCTGCACCTTGAATTTCAGAACCCACATTTTGTGGGTCAAAGTTTCAGATTACAGTCATGAAACTGTCAGACTCTGGTATCTGACACAACACACCTACTGGGCATGTTTTTCAGACTTCACAAACTCAGTGGTTAAATGAATAATAATTTGTTTAAGCATCCACACTACTCCTCTGATGCAGGTATAATGAAAATCTCTATTTCACAACAAAGGAAACTGAGGAATGGAAAAAATATCACCTACATAAGGTGAGGAAACCAACATCACAGACAATATGAGAATGCAGATCATCTAATTACTGGATTGTGCTCCCCTTATAGCCAAATAAACCCACAACTCTAGCAGAAGAATGATTACACCTTTACCACCATCCTGTTTACTCAACAATCTGGTAATAGAGCAATGACTGGGAGAAAATGCATATTGTTTTTGAAAAATTGCCTCAGAGTTTTGACAAGTCCTCACATAGAGACCTGTAACAAGTTCAAACCACTCTTAAAATAAGATTAAAATCTGAAACAAGCTTCTGAAAGGGAAACTGTGTCTCTTTCTGAAACAAACTGTTCATTTACATTCCTTTAATGATCTGACAGCATTCAACCCAACACACTGAGCAACACATGCAAGAAAGCTCATTTACACTTCCAACTCTGTTTTTCCAAAGGAGTTGTGTTATTTACCTTCTCACTTCCTTTTGTAGCTCTTACGATGGAGGCTATAAGCTAAATGTCTCAAGCAATAGGTTGAAGATGAAAGGTGACCAAATATATTCAAGTCAATAATAAACAGAGAGCATTTGTAGGTGAAAACAACCAGCCTGGCACAAGAGAGAGAGAAAGATAATGCAGTGAGTTTAATAGGAGGCTTTTAACATTTCCTGTTCGGGATTGGCTCGCTTATTAATGATTTAAGCACAAATTGAATTAACCAGATATTGAACATATGTTCTTTTAAACTCTCTTAAATCTACCAGAGCCTTGTGCAAGAGAGAGCTATGTGGCCATGCTGTAGAAGTGGGGGGAGAATGAAAAGGGGTATTGAGGGTGACTGGGTAAGTAAAACATAACCTGAAGGTGGTCAATTTAATGCTGTGTTAGTTGCCTGAACTTTCAGTTCCCAAAGGGAAAGGATGATTAATGCCACTACCAAATGTATACCCATACCTGACCCTGATCTCATCAAATCCTGCTGCCACCATCTGCTGTTTTTAATTCCTCTGCAATATTTGTATTTGCTACCTCCCTCCTACAAAGGGAGGGAGAAAAAAAATGTTCCCTGCTTATGAATGGTGTGATCTGGTTGTACTGGCTGAATGCTGGCCAGGAGGCATCTGTTGCTTATAGTCCTGACAGCATCTGCTACTATTTCTCACTTTTCCCAGCATGCTGTGAGATATGGTTTCTCCCAAAGGTGGCCTTTGTATGCACCATTGTCAATTCCATCATTGTCTGCCACAGCCTGTTCCCACGATGCAGTGGTAGTTATTACCATGCTGCAAAACCTTTTCTTGCAGGCTATCTGTAATCTAAGATATTGTGTGATTGAGTTATGCAGTTAACCCTTTTCCTATGCATCAAACCATTAAAATAAAGAGAAACAGTCTGGACCATTTTTGGAAGGAAAACCTTTGGGGCTTGCAAGGGATGTGAAAGTGAAACAGATTTTTGTTGTTGTTGTTGTATTTTATTTTGCTTTTAAAATAATGACAGTGAACTAAGTAAACCCATGGTTTAAAAACAAACAAAATTACAAAAAGCAAAAAATGCCCTACCTAGCAGTTTTAATTCCTTTAAAAAATACTATAAAGGATGCATTGTTTTTTCTCCTGATTCGTGATACGGCTATTAAGCATTGTAACCAAATGTGTGTGAATGCTATTATTTATGTGTCTGGTCTTTAAATACCCTCTGCTAGTGGGATACAGACTGAGATTTCTGATGGACACAGGCGTCCCAAGCTGTCATCTTGCCTTGTCCTTCTGTCAAACAGTTAGTGTGTCAAACGCTTCTCCTGGGAACTTTTAGAGTAAGAGACCGTAAGCTCAGGACGGTCCAGTCTCCAGAGAGCCACTTTTAACTCAAAACAATATCCTTGGTGTCAGCTCAGAATAGCCCACTATGGGGCAAGGAGAAAGAAAGCAGAACAGATGTTGCTAGTAAAACCATGTTTACAATTCTGTAAAGTTATTGCCCTTATGTACCTTCTAACCAAAACTCACTTAAAAGATGGCCAGGTTCCTACTGGTTGGATTTTTAAGTTGATTCTGTTTGTATAAACCTTCACTTAAAGAATCACTACCATTAAAAGAGACATCACATCTCTTACATGTATGTGCACCTCCCATTCCCCCCAGATCGTTTGTAGTGTGGATTTTCACATAGTATAGTTATCACTTCCAGCTGTATTTATAGCAATTTCTATATCTAGATAGATAGATAGATAGATAGATAGATAGATTTCTGTATGTTGCCCATACAGAAGCAGCTCTGCAGCATTTAATGTCCTGCTTTGCAGCCACTGCTGAGCTTTTTGGGCTCGAAGTTAGCTTAAAAAAGACAGANCAGCTGATGTTTTTGAGAAGGCATGCAGGATCACTCTTGAGGAGAAAAGACAGCGTAGAAAGAATCATGTCTTGCAGATTATACCTCCTAAGGAGTCCTTCTTCTGTGCCTTTTGCAACTGATCTTGTCTATCTCGTATTGGCCTTTTCAGCCATCAGCGCGCTTGTAAAAAGCATGGGGAGAGCCCTCCCTGGATCTTTGTTCACAAAGCCTAGCCATGATATCTATATAAGAATTGTAAATATCTCTTCCTAAAATATATACGACATGAGTGATGTTTTATCTCCCCAAATGCATTCATACACCTTTTATCCTCTTTTTCTCCTCTTTTAAACTTTTCATTAATTTAAGGTTACTTATTACGTGTGGAGTCATACGTAAATCCTGTTAGAGGTACGTTTGCTGTTTTATAATAATTAATCAAGGTGTTTGACAGAGGAAGCAATAATAATAAATAGCTGTCTTTTTAATTAGATCTTAAAGGAGACCAAAATATTGGAGAGATGGGTTAAAAAACAACCATAGAAATTGTGAAGAAGGCTTTTAAAACTAAGACTCCTCAAAAAAAAACACCTCATCTCACCTTTTATCCAGTCCTGACAAACTGTCAGGCAGTGCAATACAGCACTTGGTGACAAAGCAAATACCAGGCCAGCATTTGCAAGAGTACATTTGTCTATGGTTTCCCTGTTACCCTCATTTGTATTGTATTTTGCATCACCTTTGCATCACCGCATTTTCTAGGGGTGAGGGCTTCTGAAGAAGGGAGAAATTATGTTACTTTTTTTTGTATCTGCAATTCATATTTCAAGTGGATACTGATGTTGTTTCAACTGTGGTTTTACCCTGTCTGCTCTAAGAATGCTAACGGTAGTACCATCCTGGAGAAAAGGTAAAGAGCAAGCCCTGTACAGATGCTCTACTCTCTTTGGCACCAGTTCATCTTGCCTTTACACTTTTGCCAGCTATTTAAAGTCCATTTTCAGTGTTATATAAATTTAAATGACAAGTCTGATTTAAAACTGTTTTACTTTATCTTGTACATGTAAAAGGCTAGGAAGAATAATGCACTTTACAAACTAAGCCAGGTATGATGTGAGATAACAGATCTGCTGAGCTACTGCTCGTTAATATCATTAAAAATACATTGCTGAATACAAGATCAAATTCCTTTCTGCACTTTTTAACCAGAGGCAACAGATAACAGAAGGAAAACCATGGTTGTTTGACTTGCAGTCTTTCTATTGCTACGACAGTATGAGCTTGGGAAGGCAAAGAAAGTATTTAGAGTTGGACATCTGTACCTTTTACAGTGTCTGTGCTCCACAATGGCTGAAAAACCTGCACAGGCAAATTTATGCAGAGAAATTCATTATTTCTTTTAAAAGAATGAAGAAGTGTGTGCACATGAAGGAATCTATAGGTACAAACTGTGTGCCACCCATTTTTATAAAACATTAATATCCATAGATAGAAAGTGATAGAATTATTCTAGCAGACAGATAACATAACTTGTGACAGAATTGTTGAGCAGGATCACAACACACAAACACTCTGAAAGATCAATTTCAAGCTACAGATTCCTCCCAGGCTGGCTGAGGAATCTCAACTGCTGCAAATGTACCATCATGTCTGTTCTCTGAGACACCACTCTATCCTTTGCTATTTCCATTAGGACACAGGATCCTTTACTGAAAGTATTTTTTGCAGGAGGAGCTGTGTGTTCCTTATTTCCTGTAACAAGGTGAACCAAGGTGAACCTACTGTGAAGGGCATTATGACCTTCCTGAGATTTTCAGTAAAAAACAGCAAACTGCAAGTGTCATGTAAGAAGGCACAAATGCATGACTTTCAACAGAAAGAGATTCACACACTAGTGGCATAACATTGCCTCAAGGAGCCTCACAGGATATTTTTTTTTCCATTTAAGGCCAATCATAGAGACTCTATTGCTCTTCATTTCGACTCCTCTCTGCTCATGGTCTGGCTGAAGTCAATGAACAGCTCCTGTGAGAGGTGCTGGGAACACTCTGCCCTTCTGACACCAACACAGGGCCCAAGCCTCACCAGTGTTATAAACTAGAACTAGCTTCAGGCCTGTCAGCTGCTTCCCTGACAAAAAAGCATTTGCACACTTTTTGTGTGTAAATGTTTTCCTGAATCGGGAAATACTGGAAGGAGACAGCAATATTTTTTTCTGTGTTTGTTTCAGCAGCAGGAACAAGTATGGACAAAATTCCTTTATTATGGGTGAGCAGGGTATATAGACTAGGATCTCCTGTCTCTTCTTCTCTCTCCAGAATTATTGTCAGCAGCTCCATTTGCGGCCTAGCAAGATGCTTCTGCCATGTGCAGGTAAGTTTTGATAGCAGGCATGAGCTGGCAGCTGCTCTCATTCATCCACTGTTTGTTTTTATTCTAGCCCAGCAGCTACAGCTCCCACCAAGTGAAACAGAGTTAAAATAAAGCAAAACAGGGGCAGGAAAGGCCTGTACTTATATCAGGAAAGGGTTACCGAAGGAGGAGATTGCATGCCACGGGAGATCAGCCACCTAATCAGATCAACAACAGCACCATGCTGCCCAGGCGCTTGCCCCCAGGTCCCATGGCCACGAGTAATCTCCCTGCCACCTGTAAGGTGCCAGTTCATGGCCTCTGCCCAGCCACCCTGTGCCAGTGCTTGGCAGCTGGGCCAGCTGGGAGGCTGGGTTTGCTGGGATCCACTACTCTGGACTTCCTCAGCCTTCCTGCCCTCCTCCATCCTCTTCTGGCCTTTCCTGGCCTTCAATGGCCTCTTTCCGGCCTTCCCCAGCCTTCCTTCCCCAGCAACAGTGGAATGGCAGCCAATGAGGCCAGCGTGGGTCAGGGCAGCCCAGCGGCAGCGGTGTCAGCAGCAGTGGCGGCACAGGCCTTTGTGCAGGGTGGCAGGTGACCACGGCGGGGGAACAAAGCAGGGTCAGGGCAGGAGCCAGGTCTCTTTTCTCAGGCCCATGTTCTCCACTCCTCACAATCTGTCTGAATTTAACTTGTCATTGAGGGTCCCGGCTGTAGAAAACAGCTTTATGTTGACTAATCCAGGCAGAAGTAAGGGTAGACACAGAGACAGGTTTGAAGGCGGGGACGTGGCTATTCTGCTGCCTCTTTATTTTGGCTTTTTTTTTTTTCCTTCCCCCTCCCTTCCCCTCTGCCTCCAGTGAAAAGTTTTCTGAACAAAAAAAAAAAAAAATGGTGACAAGATTAATCAGCCCGTGGAGCTGAAACACATGCTTGACTTAAACAACCTCTTTGCTGTTATTAACAACTGCTCCAGCATTTCTCTTGTTATGCTAATGGTACAGATTAGAGTAAAATCTATTCCTTCTTTGCTGAGCAGGCCAATTGATAGAGGCCGATCTATTTTTATTCTCCATTTTGATTCTTTTTTTCTCTAGGCACAAGTGTTTGCAGCAGCAAGAACAACAGAACATGGGGGGAAAAAAGTGACAAGCTCCCACATACACTAAAATCATTAATAAATACAAATCCATATCAGTCTCTGCTACAGCCTGGAAATAATGTCTGGGTGTTGCAAGATAGGCTGACCAAAAAAGACAGGAAATTCAACCCTACCTTTAACTTGTTCATTTTTTTTTCTGCACAGACACAGAGTGCCTGGTAAAGGAGACGGCTTTGATTGATGAGTTTTAATACATCCCTGGAATGAAAAATGAAGGAGAAGGGAGCATTGCCAGCAAGTCCTGGAGAAGGTGACTTGACTCAACACCATACCACATTCTGGAGTGTCATTCAGATGGAAGGAGACAGTCTTGTTGACAGTACGGGCCATAAGACCATTTGCTAGAATACTGTGTTCAGTTTTTGGGCCCCTCAGCACAAGAAGGACATAGAGGCATTAGAGTGTGTCCAGAGAAGCACAAGAAGGCTACTGAGGGGTTTGGAGCACAAGTCCTATGAGGAGCCTGGAGCACAAGCCTTACGAGGAGCAGCTGAGAGAACTGGGGTTGTTTAGTCTGGAGAAGAGGAGACTCAAGGGATAACTTATTGCTTTCTACAACTACCTGAAAGGAGGTTGTAGTAAGATGGGGGTAGGTCTCTTCTCCAGGGTTAACAGTGAGAGAACAAGAAGAAATGGCTTCAAGTTGCAGCAGGGTAGATTTAGACTAGATATAAGGAAAAATTTCCTTACTTGAAAGAGTTGTTAAATCTTTGAATAGACTGCCCAGGTAGGTGGAGGAGTCACCATCCCTGGAAGCATTTAAGAAATTAGATGCTCTACTTAGGGACATGGTCTAGTGGTATGATAGTGATAAGTATGGTTGGACTTGATGATCTTAGATGTCTCTTCCGACCTTAATGATTCTGTGATCCTGTGATTAAGGGGAGCAGGAGAGGTGCCTGCATGTCACTGTGAGCTTGGTGGCTTGTGTCTCCTTTTAGCTTGGGCCAGATCTGAAATGCTCTTTAGTTTTTCTGTATTTTTCCCACAGCTCAGAAAGGAGCTTTTAGCAGGTAATAGCCACTGAGTGGAAATGAGTGCACTATCAACTTCCATGCACAGCATGCATATAGCACTTACATTGAACCCTGTATCACTTCCTCTGGATTTGAATTGTTCCTATACAAATAAGTGAAAACACCATAACTCTGGTTCTGCCCCATCCTAAGCCAATTTATGTCAGTGAGACTCATTCCATTGATTTTGCTGATTTCTAGAATTGGCCCTATTACTGTCGTTGTATACAGTCACTGCTGAGTGGCAAACTGCTGCTGCTGCCTACCACCTTCTTCAGCCTCCCCAGATTCATTCACAGTTGTTTGATACTATAAACTTGTCCAAGTTCAGTGTTTCATTATTTCAGTGAGTTCAATAATTTCCAGGATCCACTAGTGAGGTTTGCAAAAACAGGCTGATCTGCCTGGGTCCAAAGACACTAAAGACTCTCCCAAGCCAAGCCTGGATTTGGAAGTCAGAACATTGCTATCAGTAAATTCGATCAGACAGATCTCATAATTTCACAGTCAAAGACCACAGGGATTGTTAGATCATCTGCTCTGACTTTCTGCATACCATATGGCATCATATTTCACCCAGTTATTCCCATATTGAGCCTAATTACCTGTACTTGATTAAAACAGATCACCCATCCTGCTCTAATGAGATGAAATTAAAAAAAATAATAAAATGGGAAACTACTACAGTTTGTCATTTGACTGAGCCTGGATTTAGTGTTCTTTTTTGCCTAGTCTGACTACAGCAATAAAAGAGCCTTCCTGAACCTGGTATTTTCATCTTGTGAAAGTGTTTCATTTTCTTTGCAATCATTGTGTCTTCACGTTCTGGGGTTTTTTTACAGTATAAACTGATTAAATGCCGTAAGTTGTTCACTGAAAGCCACTTTCTTGATCTTTCTTTGCTGTTAAGTGAAGATTTCATACTCTCACTTGCTAAACCTGTGCAAGCACTTAGGGACTTCTTTGACCCCTTTTTCATAGCCATGCTCAGGTAGTTTGTCCACTGTAAGTGCCAACTTTCTTCTGGTGTTGCAGGACACAACACCACTTCTTGAGGAGAAACCACACCATTTTGCAGTTTTAAATAAATTGTATTTATGTTGACACATGATCATATTTCTCCATATGACTGCTGTGTCCTCAACCATTCTACTAATTTTTGTATGTAAATGTATATTCAAAAGGACATTTTTTTTGCTCCAAGATGAACAGGATGAGATTTGCATCTGGCTGCTTTCAAGCACACTATGAACAAGCTCATTGAAAGATAATTACCCAAGTACAACTGCTCTTCAGTACAGGCCAGTATCTAGCTGTTAATCTATCACATAATCTAGTGATATTTTAAAGAACTTGATTAGTGTCCCATAGCACAAATATATTGTGTCTCTCTGATTATCTCTAAAAGCTGAACGTTGAATCCTATTGAGGAAGCAGTTGACAGCTATATGACAAGATCAGCTTTTCTTATGTCATTAATCCAGAGGTATTTCCATCTTCTAATTCTTTATTCATTAAGATCTATATTAGTCTAAGTATTTCCCCTCAGATATATAGTAGGCTAATTGGGCCACTGTCACTTGGGTTATCCTACTTGCCTTCTTTGAATATCAGCAGGACATTTACACTCTGTACACCTCAAATATCCTTGATACTCTGAGATGAATGAAAAATGCATATCAGCAAGATGACAATTTCCTCACTCAGTGATTTCTGAACTTCTGCTGGGCCAAGGCCAATTCCATGAAGTTCAATAAGGCCAAATGCCAGGTGCTGCACCTTGACCATAATAACCCCCAGCAGCGCTATAGGCTTGGGGAGGAGTGGCTGGAGAGCTGCCAGGCAGAGAGGGACCTAGGGGTGCTGATTGACAGCCGGATGAACATGAGCCAGCGGTGTGCCCAGGTGGCCAAGAAGGCCAACGGCATCCTGGCCTGTATCAGGAACAGTATTGTCAGCAGGAGCAGGGAGGTGATCATGCCTCTTTACTCAGCTTTGGTGAGGCCTCACCTCGAGTACTGCATCCACTTTTGGGCCCCTCACTACAAGAGGGACATAGAGGTGCTGGAGAGGGTACAGAGGCAGGCTACCAAGCTGCTAAAGGGCTTAGAACATAAGCCTTATGAGGAAAGACTGAGGGATCTGGGCCTGTTTAGCCTGGAGAAGAGAAGGTTGAGGGGAGATCTCATCGATCTCTATAACTACCTGAAGGGAGGTTGTAGAGAGGCAGGGACTGGTTTGTTCTTCCTGGTGGAGAGTGATAGGACAAGGGGAAATGGATGGAAATTGTGCCAGGGGAGGTTCAGGCTAGACATTAGGAGGAATTTCTTTACTGAAAGGGTTGTCAGCCATTGGAATAGGCTGCCCAGGGAGGGGGTCAAGTCACCATCCCTGGAGGTGTTTAAGAGACAGGTAGATGTTACATTGGGGAGCATCATTTAGTAAGTTGATAGGGCTAGGACAAATGCTGGACTTGTTGATGTCCAAGATCTCTTCCAGCTGTAACTGTTCTATGATTCTCTGATTCTAACATGTAGGATGTCATTACTTCTTGTTTGAGTTTAGCTGGTGGGCAGCACTGGGAGAAAAGTGAGAGGAGAAACATGTTGGGCTCTGATGCCAAATCCCTGAGTCTGAGCTTCATGGAAACAATGCCAGAATATGGATTAGGCAATAGAGGAGTCAATAAGTTGTACAGTACCTCATTGCCAGATTTTAAGTAAAACTACTGCCCTTAGAGGGGAAACTATTAGATTTTAAAAAGAGCCTCCACTTTGTCCAGCACTAACACCTCTTATAGCAAATAACTGCAACCCAACATAGTATTATACAGAGGACTAAGCCAATAATTCTTGCAAACCAATGAAGGAAGAACAGAAGTGGTGCAATGGCTGCTTTATTATTATTATTGTTATTATTGCATCATTTTCTATTCCTAATACTGCAGTCAGAGACAGTGAACTTCCTTTTGCAGGAGATAGTCAAGAAAGCTGAACAAAACACTTCAATTACCATTTACCATCATTCATACAATTTACTTTTGTCCACATACCGTGCAATCCCTGGTTTACACAGAAATATCTTGTAGACAGAATCTGTGCCTAAAAATAAGCCAGGAAAGCAACTGAATGAGGTAATATAGAGACTTTGTTGATATCTGTAATATTTTCAGAGAATTGCACAACATCTAGCAATAAACACTTTTCCAAGCTTTAACTACTCCATCATTAATTGCGTTTGTGTGCTGTTCCTTCTGCTCATGTTCATATTTCTGTAGCATTACAGAATTATGTTTGTGGGCCCATTTTATTTAGACATCAGGACTCTGTTGAACAGTACCAGATTTTGTGGTCTTGCATATCAGCTACTGGTTGGAGAAGAAGTGATAGCGTCAGGCAATTTTCTCAGCATGGGGTTTATCAGGTTTTCTGGATCAGAAACTTGTGACAGCCAATCACATTTCTTTCACTCATAAGGTACCTTAAGCATTTACCTTTCAGCTGAATGCACTCTGAAGGGAAAACTTTTTCATAAACCAGCTCCTTGGATGACCAGTGCTGTACTGCACTGAAGCTGGGAAACAACTGGTTAGATAGTAATTCAGAAAAGCTCCAGGGGCCAGAGATTCTGAAATGAATCAGAATGTATGAAAGAAATACCTAGACTCTGCATCACTGTCTTACAGTTTGGCTGCAAAACCCTTTGTAGGCTGACACAAGCTCATTCTGCCCACACTCCAGGCAAGCACAAACTCTTTCCATTCTAGTCAAAACCAAGGAAACTTTGTTCTAGCAGCCATGCAGCTGTATTACTGCTGCATGCATCCAAGGTGGTTGCTACTGCATCTCTCAGTGGGATTTTCTTGCAAAAGCTCAGCATCCCTCTAGCCACATCTTCTAGTTTGGAGCTATCATGGCCCAGTTACTTCACTGAACAAGCAGAGTATCAAACAGCCATTACACCATACAATAATGTATTCTGTATACTCTTGTGCATGAGAGATGGGCTAAAACCACTCAAAAATCCATTGACTTAGATATCTCAGCTAAAAGTATTGCTGTACAATTCACCGGAAAGAGTCTTGTTTCTAGAATTGGTTCTAGTTGGACAAAAACAAGGGTAAAAATCTTCTAATGTTAGGATTGAATTCCCAGGGAAAAAGGCAACATGATTTATCCCAGCAGTTTTTCAAGGACAGAATAATGTCCTTCCAATGAAAAACAACTGGTAAAGCCACAGGTGCCAGCCTCATGCCAAGACTGTGCCAGAGTGCACTTGTTGTATGCTCTTAATGAATGATGTCACTGCTATATTAATTTGGCTTGTATAAACTTCAGAACTTATTCTATTTTTTTATAAATGTAAGTAGTATTATAGTATATTTTATATGTTATAAATATGTATTGACTTGATAGTAAGTACTGTCAATGTGTGACAGTCCTGTACTTAGCTCACCATTGGTGCTCTGCGCAAATTTGAGTATTACTGTTAAAATAAGATGCACAGATATTGGAGGAAACCCAGAAAAGATGAGAGAATGCTGAACAAATTGGGGCAGCCATATTCAGAAAAGTCAGAGGAACACCAGAATGAGAGTCTCAAATATGCGACAGGCTGCCAGTAAAGAAATTAATAACCTGCTCTCCATATCCACAGGTCAGGAGCTCACTCAGACATGGGTTAGCCAACTCCAGATTGTCAGTGGCAAAAGCTTCAGAATAAGGGCCGGTGCCTGCAGACTTCTGCAGGCTAAATTTAAGTGTCTGGAGGAATTAACTACTGCCCATTCCTGTTCTTCAACCATCAGCCATGTACTGGAAATGCAACAACAGATATGACAAAGAAGCAATTATCTCAACAAAATCAGTTATTACCAGCGATTCATATGGTAATGATGGTGCTGAGGATGACGATGATACTGCTTAACTGTAGCAAAGATGATAATAACCAGTGGCTTAGGGGACAGATTACAGGTTTAATCAAAATGAATAGTTTATCACAGATAATGAATTTTACAGGGAAATATAGTCCTAGGAAAGTGTCTTGTTCTGAATGCCTGAAAATTACATTGATTTAAGTAGTGGGCTACCATATTTGCACTATTCATTTAGGAGAAGAGAGAATGTAGCATTTTTATGTAGATATTTTTGCCATCCTTAGAAAATATGTGTTAATGTCATGATCATGATAAGGAAAACCATTAGAGAGGCCTACATGTTTATTGGTATTGTTTTTATAATCTCTAATATTTTATACTCAACTCCCATTCATATCATCTTTGTTTTGTCCCTGGCACAGAAAGAAAAAACTACCCATGTGCTAAGAAAATTTTTGAGCATACTGTGAAATTAATAAGCAACAAAAATCCTAATTCAGGAGAATGTTGTGACTCCTGTTACTACAGTGGGACTGAAACACAAGCGTGGATGAGAGGTAAGCTATCTCAAACAAAGGAGAAGATCTGGAACACTATATTACACTCAGAGGTATGTTAAGCATATTTATTTCCCAGTATGTGTTCTTTTTCCTAAAAACAAAATAAATTAAAAAAAGGCAAAACAAAAAAACAGCCAAAGTTAGAATCTTCCCTTATATGTTGTAGGGAGAGGCTAGGGAACAAAAATGAGATACAAGGCTGTGATAAGATAAAATTTGAGTTGCTTATGTTTTTTAAATTGATAGGGAAATTCCAGGCCCAAAATAATATTACTTTTTTCCCCAAAAGGAAGAGTTCCAGGCTACCAGTGAATCTCCATTCCCGTTCATTTAACTTTCTCTCAAGTAGTTTGCACATTGATTTCTCTGTAAGATCATTCCTGATACTGTTTGTGCTATTTTGCTATCATTTTTGATTTCAAACCAGGCTCTGCTTTACTTCACAAAGTGCCCTCTGAACTCAAACAAGCTGCAGAAATGATGAAATCAATACATGCCTCTTGAAGGATAGATCTTTTGTAACACAAAGGAGAGAATGACTAATAGATTACTGAAGCCTTAACAAAACCTCGACAGATCCCCATATGGTGCATTGCAATTAAAAGAGTAGAGGATGGATTTATAATTTTTGGGGTGGAGAAAAGAAAAAGAAAGAGTTTTGGACAAGAAAATGAGTGAGGTGGAGACAGAAGTGATGTGTGACCATACACAAAATAGAAACCCTTCTTTCTGAGCCTTTCATCTCTGGGTCACTGGTTCCAATCGAGCCCAGGTCGATAGTGAACAAAAATCATTTTAATCTGATGGCTGTTTGCTGACCTATGTGAAATGAACTGGTTGTGTCAGTCCACTTCCCAGCTGACAGCTTTCCCCATCATCAAGGCCATTGCTACAACTGGCAGTAATTGGTACTTTTTTGAGGCCAGCTCAACTAAAGGGCTAAAGAATGGAAAAAGCAGTAGGGCTGAACCACCTCCTCTTGCTCAGCTGCTCCCTCCAGGTGAGTGTTGGGGGATGCTGGGGGAAGCTGACACTGCTGTTTTCTGTACCACATTTGCTCTCTGAACCAACTAAAGACTTCAGGGCAAAGGGGAGTCCTCTGAAGTGGTAAAGACCTCTCGTGAAAACAGTTTTCTTGGGGAGGATGTGGGGTAGTAAAGCCGCACACCTGCGGTACATCAGAGGTAGACACTATTGTTTGCTGGAGTCCCCATGGGAGGGTGTCTGTGCCATCGTGGGACTCTGATAGTACCTGTCAGGCTACCAAGCCCCATCCCCAGGGCCTGAGGGTCTATAGTTAAAATTCTACCTGCTAAATAGGAACCAGAATGCCTAAGTCCAGCTTCCACTGATGTCAATGGAAGGATATCTGAGCTCACTCATAGGTATGTCTAAAGGACTTTAATAACATTTTCAGAGAATTTCAATTTTTAATGAAACCATCTCATGTGACGAGGAGCCTGACAAAGGAAGCTGAATCTAAGATGTTAAAATAATAAAGGAAGAAATAAAAGATGAATTTCAAAAGCTTAATAAAAACTAATGCCCTGGAGAGGACTGTTTTAATCATGAATTTTATCAGTGTTTCTCTGAGCAGCTGATACCTCACCTATTGTTAGGACATAATGTATTATGAAGAGAATATTATGAAGGACACTTTAAGCCATGGTCATGCTGTCTCCCTCAGATGCCTCCTGGGAACAGTGATTTTGCCATGGGACAACAGGGATTCCAGGACCGTCTGGCTAACTGGAGCACCAAAAGGAGATCAAAAGTTTGCCCACATGGTGCTGGCCTTGACTTTTTCTACAAGAGAAATCTCTGCCTGCTGCTGTAGATGAGGGAAAGCAGTGAAGGGTGTCAGAACTGCTGGCAAAGCTGCAAAACAAAGCCTCGCAAATTTGGAAATCCACAGTGTATCTGTTCCCCCTTTCAGGGGTAAACACAAAGTATAAGAGGGTGAGATCTCAACAGGCACTCTCCAGGTGGAAGGATCTATGCTGCAGATGGATTTCCCAACATCTAAATGAGCTGCTTTGACACTGTACTTCATGAGCAGATTGTGTGATATTACAGCTATGAGACATAGGTGCATGGAAAGGGGACAACTAAGAAAAGAAGCCTGAAAAGATTAGGAGGAATCTGAATTCTGCAAGTCACACCTTGTGGAACTAAGTCTTTGCCATATGCGCTCCTCTTTCATGTATACATGAATGTCCTTTTCACTACCTACATCAATCATCACAGTTACTTGGCAGACTGGGCACTAGGAAAAGCAACACCTAAAGGTGGTCAAGAAAAAGACATGATGGTCGCTCCTGTGGTGCCCTCCAGAGCTCTCACTACTCCTTTTCCATCATTAGACAGACCATGGCTAAAGGCAATCTGTGTGGAAGGCTGGCAGTGATCATCACTAACACAGGTACTCCATTTCTTTAGAGCTGGAGAGAAATAAGTGATGTGTCTGCATGGAAGGAATTCCTTTTCAATTTTCATTAGCGATCCTTCATATTATTTTCAAGAAAACAAAGCATTCTGGAAACTTCTAGCAACTTCAGTGTGGACACTAATGAGCACTCACCACTAGCGAAGTTGTCTGTGCACACTATGCACACAAGCTACCCTTGTAGCTCAGAGTGCAAGGAGTGGGAATGTTCAGGGTATCTCCAACATCTAAAACAGAGCTGTTGCCTTCCTGAAAGCTGAAATTATTTGGAAGACTGTAGGAAGCAGTAATGATCTAACAAGCACTGGTCCCACCTCAGCCTGACTCAGTCCTTAGGAAGGAGGATGAAGAGCAAGCACTTAGAGAACTGCAAATGAGACATGTGTTATGACAAGTGAACTAGCTGGGGTTTGCCTGGAGTCTCATACTCCCTAGAATCCTTTCTCTGTTTAATCCAAGTCAAGATCACTTTGCTCAGAGGCTTGCCAATAGGGTAGGCGCAGGGTGATTTTTTCTGCCATGAATGAAGAGCTGGGGTGAATGTCCTGCCACAAGCAAGGAAGAAAATGAGCAGAGCTGGAATAGAGAGTTTGTGGGATGAGCCCATCTCCACAGTGTGCTGTAGGATGTAAGGTTTGTAATTCAGAGAAATTCCATTTATATAGCATCCATTGGTGAACCATACATAACATACAAGAATGTTAGTCATCTCTTAGGTTATAAAGCAAAAAAAATGTTCAGGAGCATGTAGAAACTTTATCGAGAGGTGAATTGCACCCATGAGGTCTCTGACATTCCTCTGAATAATTTGATCTTTTCAGAGATTAGATCAGTACTGAAATAAAAAGGCTGCAAACAGAAGAATGGTATTTCAGTTGGAAACAGAGAAATTACCACAGCAGCTCAGACCTCTGGTCCATTTAATTTGGTACCCCAGTGGAGCCATGCCTGTTGAGAAGCTGTTACACCTTGTAATAGACAGCTCTGTGAGACTATACCTGTTTTGAGGTGCTTCTGTCTAAATGCTGCAATATTGTCACCTCCTCAGAATCTGAGTGAGCTTCAGTGAATATTCATAATTTGTAAGATATGGGGTTTAAGGGGCTGGAGTTCTGCAGTAATTGGGAATTACATGAGACCACCTAGTTCATTAAAACAAAATGAAAGACAGAGTCAAAGCCAGGCCTGAAAAGGTAAACAGTGCATGAATTCACTGCCTCCATATTTAAAGCCTTCAAAGCCTTTCAGTTAAAATCCTTTTCCGCTCTGGATCTCAGCATGAGTCTGGCTGCAGGGAGGTTTTTTTGTGGTGGCCTGTCAGCTTCCATCTCCAACACGGTGAAATTCAACTAATTGTAAGTGCACATTGCTCCAGGCGTACACTGCCACTCAGGCCATGCACACGCGCTGTGACCCCATCCACCTACTGTAAAATATGGTATTCTTTACCCCCCCACAAACACACTTCTTTTTTTTTTTGCTTACTTGCAATCTCCGAAAGATATCAGGACAGAGGAAGAGCAGGGACCCCCATTGTGTTCCTGTGAAGATCAGTGTGGAGGGATTTACTCTCACGACTATGTATGTGTCAAGAATAGCAGCAATCATTGGATTTGGCCTCCATTAATGAAAAAGAGTTGGCCAGAGAGCACAGTGTGGAGCTGTGTCCGCCTTTGAACTTTGATCTTACCTCCTGAAGTTGACCTCACTGCCATGCTAGGTTCTCTGCTTTGCAGCTGAGGATCAGAAAGCATCAAGAGGAAAAGAGGAATAGAAAAATGGGAAATATCTCACAGTTACAGACCATCTGTGACCCAAAAGATCCTCTGTTAGCGCTAATTCTCAGTTGTTTGTGAGATTCCACAAGGTCAGGCCTAACTTTCTTATGCGAAATTGTTTCATCTCTGAGCTTTCATGGCAATAGTATAGTCACAGATTACAGAATCACAGAATGGAAGGGGTTGGAAAGGACCTCTGGAGACTGTCTAAAAAAACTCCCCTGCTATAATAGGTTTACCTAGAGCATGTTGCACAGTATTATGTCCATGTGGGTGTTGAAATTCTCCAGAGAAGAACACTCCACAACCTCCCAGAGCTGTCTGTTCCAGTGCTCCATCACCCTCAAAAGAAAGTTTTTCTTAGGTTTAGGTGGAACTTCCTGTGTTCTAGTTTGTGCCTGTTGCCCCTTGTCCTATCACTGAAAAGAGACTGGCTCCATCTTCTTGACATCTGCACTTTAGACACTTATGAGCATTGATAAGATCCTGTCTCAGTCTTCTCCAGGCTAAACAGCCCCAGGTGTCTCAGCCTTTCCTCATAAAAGAGAGGCTCCAGTCCCCTTTGTAGCCCTCTGCTGGACTCTCTCCAGTAGTTCCCTATCTCTCTTGAACTGAGGAACCCCAAACTGGACACAATACTCCAGATATGGCCTCACTAGGATAAAGTAGAGGGGGAGGGGAACCTCCCTTGAACCTGCTGGTCACACTCTTCCAAATCCACCCTGGAATACCATCAACCTTCTTGGCCAGAAGAGCAGACTGCTGGTTCATGGTTAACTTACTGGCAAACTGTCCCCAGTAGACTTTTTTCAGCACATTCTCATTCTTCAGAGCTTGTCATCTGAACTTCATAGAAATCATCTAAATTTGTTTCTGGTTCTGGTTTTGACAGGCCAGGCTTTACTTCCAGCAAAGTAGGATTTGTTTTCTTCCTCCTTAAATTATAATATTTTTCAACTTGATTTTGGCTATCAGCTTGACCACGACAGATCATGGGTATTGTGCTGCTTACATGAATGACATGATCTTCATCTGGACTCCCTTCTGGGAGGACAATGTAGGAGCATGTTTACCTTCCTCCCTGCCAAATTTCTTAACTTCCCAGCTGAAAGGATTATTTGTAACACTTTTGCTACTGTCAGTTGATCAGCAAATTATTTTGGCTGCAAATCATACATTTCATCCTTCTACACTCAACGTTATTCTTCTGTCTTTATGGGCTCAGCAAGGTTAGTAGCCACCTGTTCCACCACATGTAGCATCCTTGATTCTCTTGCGGTGCATTAAGCATGATTCAAATAAAGCAGGAGATTAGTCCTGTCAGAGTACTCAGGCAAAGCATAGCTGTCTCCAAAGTTCAGTGAGCTTGGCCTGAAGATAAATGCCTGCCCCCAGGATCATATTGCTCCTGTGGCAATGGCAGATTTTCAGGGAACTTCGTGATCCAAAGCTCAGAAGCTGAATAATGCTGGATGCCTCCCCAGCAATGGGGAACTAGGTTTCTAAATTAGTTTCTTTCTGCCTCAGTCTTGTTCAGGTCTTGTATAGAGTTCTGGAAGAGGTTATTTCAATCCTGCCCCGTTCCTTTATTGTGTGTTAGTACTTGATCCTTCTCTAGTGACTCAAGGTGCTATAGTTGAATGAATCTTGTAAATAAGATTATTATTTAGTTAGTTGTTAGCACACCTTTCAGGTTGATCTTCATGAAGTTCAGTTCAGAGCAACTGAACTTCCTGATTTCACTAGCTTCATTTTCATTACTATGGAAGAGTCCTTCAGATCCCCTGCTAACTGCTCTCATGTTCAGTCGACCTGTGACGATCTGTAATTTAATGCTGCTTCAGCGACAATAACATTGAAATTCAACCACAAAAGATCAACAGTTCAAATAAATAGTTCTGACTGCTCTCAAAGAGTTCAAAAAGAAAAAGAAATGGAAAAGGATTTCACTGCCACTCACAGCTGAACCACACCACTCATGTTCACCTAATTATGCAATACTTTTCTTCCCAAGCCATTCCACCTAAAGTGCTGATTATACTGTACTTGGAGTGCTATGTGCTCTCTGAAGGGCTGTCTGTGGTGTCCATGAGGTTGCCACTTGGTTCCTGGTAGAAGCAATCCCATTGCTCTTTCTACTTTGTTTTGGAAGCAACAGTTGACATGCTAATATTCAGGGATGAATCCACCACATCAAAAGAAGTATGACAGTTCTTTTTTTGGAGATGGGGACATTGGAGCCCAAAATCTTGTCCTCATTTCTGGGCATCGTAAGAACTATGATCCAGGAGTGCCAGACCTCTCTCTCATAAGTGTGAAAGCATCCTTCTCCAAACATAAACACTAGGCAGGGGAGACCTGAGGAAGATAAAAGCTGCTAGTTGCCTCAGAGGTTAATTTAATAGAGATACGATAGTCTCAAAAATATTTTAAGGAACAATTCAGTTTCATAAAATAATAATAATAAAAAATCTTAGAGGAGTTAATAGTAAAACAGAATATGATGATGTGTGTGGTGTATATGTGCATGTCTAGAGACAGAGAGATAGAGATATGGATAACAATGCAGATATAGATAAATATACATACATTTTCTTTCCCTAACTGGAATTAGTTGCATTAGTTTTATTTCTTGATTTCTTTATTTCTAGGTATTTTAGTAAATATTTTTTTAAAAAAGAGGTCATTCCAAATACTAGAGGCAAGGGGGACTTTTTCTTGAACCTTTTGGTGTTGATTCAGAGTGGACTGTGTTTTTCTAGTAGAGCAAAGACAGCCTCTGCACATATAGCCAGAATAAACCAGTATGCTAGTGAAGTCTTGTTTTGAGGACTTAAATGCTAAGGACCTATGGCTGTTTGCTGATCTTCTGTGAGGCATAAATTTCATCCGCAAGGCTTCGCATAGTAAAAAGGTGGCACCACAGCAAACTGCAAGCACAAGTATCCCTCTTCTCACTTGGCTTTAAACATCCTACCCATTTGAATTCACATTTCCAAGAAGAGATTACAATTAGGAAGAAGCAGATTAGATAGACTTGAGTGGCTCAGCTGATCTTGACATGTATTCTGATAGGTTTTGTGTTTCTGGAAGTAGCTGTTCAAGAGAGTTACAGTTCCTTCCTCTAATGGAGACGCTAGGTCTATCATATCAGTTGGGTAGTCTCAGAACAGCTCGCCCACCTTGTGGGCAGAAAGCCAGTCTCTGACACCAAAGCACAGAGGGAAATGTAAGAGGCACAGCCCAAAGAAATGAAGAAAATAAATAGCATGTCCTCACATGTCCTTCCTTATGCAGCGACTCAAGAAAGGACAGACTCACTGTTCTTGCAGATTTCTCAGAGTCCCGACTCCCATCTCCTGCCTTTACAATGAATTCTACAAAAGAGCATTAAGTTTTACCAGCCAGGAAACTCTCAGAGGACAGGTTCGTCTGCCAGCTGAGCCAGTGCTGGGGAGAAAACATCTTCCCACACTGAATTCACAGATCATCTGCCTATGGTCAAGGTCAAGCCTGAATTTTTTCTTGAGCATTCCAGATATGAAGGCAAAGCATCCTCTCTCAGCAGGGCAAAAATTTACTTGTGTATTCTCTCCTGCAGTTGCCCTATGGTTTCTCTGAGAAGCTAGAAATGCCTAGAGTAATTGCTAGTATAGTTGATTTTTGCCATGTCGACAGTAAGTAGTAGTCATTAGTAAGCAAATACTGAATTCCTCATATTGCATCTTTCTCTTGCACCTTAAAGACGTTTTTCATCTCTCTACTTTCTTACCTACCATGCTTCCTCTAAGATAACTATGAGGTAGAAAACTCAATTATTCTACCACTCTTCTATTCCTAATCTTAATAAGCAGTAACAGCTGAGGTGTAGGGATTATTTTTGAAGAGTTACTGACAAGTCAGGAGGAGCTGTTGGTTTGAGGTGCAGCAGAAAATCATTAACCTTCAGATAGTCATGAATACCCAGGATCAGTCCATCCTGCTTTTAGGACAAAAAGTGTTATATAAGAGCAGAGTGTTATTATGAGGTGAGAAAGGAGAGGAAGGTGTTTTTCTAAGAGTAAGTGTTTGCTAAATCTTATTTGGCTTTGATTTCCTTTTCCTAACTGTAATGAGCTTCAGCAAATTAAGCAATGGGTTGCTTTAAACCATTACTTCCTTCATATGTAGCTCCATTTGTACAGACATGTATTTTTTTTGTTGTTGTTGTTTCTCTGAATATTGTTTATTTAAGTAATTGTTGGCTCTTTTCCTGTCCTTTGTTGACCCCAGGAAACAACTTTTTTTATATGTTTCCATTCTGGGATTTGTATTATCTACTGACTTGAGCTGGGTGTACTTCCATGAAAAGGCCCAAAAGAGCTGAAGTTACTCTTGAAC
Source organism: Bucco capensis (assembly GCA_013396975.1). Taxonomy (NCBI): domain Eukaryota; kingdom Metazoa; phylum Chordata; class Aves; order Piciformes; family Bucconidae; genus Bucco; species Bucco capensis. Next base: position 50,015 of record VWZO01019149.1, read on the forward strand.
TAAAGTCAACTTCTCTTGCTGTTTGAGACCCAGAAAAATCATCACTGGAAGTAAAGCACTTAGAAGGTAGTTTACAAGCTTACTTCCCAAGAGCAAACCAGGATACAGTGTTATCACCTTCATAAAGTTAAAGGAGGTGGTTTTACAATTTAGTGGAATGAAGTCATGCTGTTAATTAGTCACATTTATTTGACAAAAAATGTGGGGGAGGGTGAAAAGGGGAAAGGAAGTTGGGAAAGCAAAACAGAACAGAAGGGAAAAAATCTTTATGATGAGGTGCTCAGCAGGATGAAGGAACAAAAGGAAGGCTTTCTGCCTGTCTCATGATATTTTCCAACTCAGCAAAAAAATCCATTGTGTAGCTTAAAGGGGAAAAAATGTTAAAGTTGAAAGCTTAGTGTGTGAAAGCAACTGCTCAACCATTGTGTAATATGGGCTAATGTCACTGTTGCCCCATGATGTAAGTTGCAATTTTTGTTACAGTTGCTGTGGTCAATGTTATCGCTTTCACTTTTCAAAGGGGGGAAAATGGGTGCATGGTGATGGTATTTCTCTTTACCCCCACCACCCCTTCCCCACCCTGAAACAAATACTTCAGTTAGGAAATATCAATGCTGACCAGATGTCACTTACTTTTTTTTTCTTTTTTTGCATGTGTCCCTTAACAGCTGGCAAGAATATCAGCTCAAATTATTCACCACAAGCACACTCTTTCTGTTTGTCTCCAGATAAAGGGATTTGAAACCCTGGTTGTCAAAGAGGGATGTGGAAAACTGTGGAATGGATTTCTTTGGGCAGAGGGAATATTTCTTGAAGATCTTTAAACCAGTCAGAAATGGCCATGACTAGCATGCAAAACCAAACAGGTCCAGTAGATTTGGCACTTCATGTTCTCAGAAACTGGTTTAGTCCACAATGTGTTATTGGAACTACTGTGAAGTGGCTTTTTCATAAAAAAAATTGCAAATCTAAATGTAGAGATACTTTTTGGTTTTGGTCATGTTGGAAGAAAAAAATCTTACATGTGATTAGAGATGAGAAGTACAGTGGGTGAATAATAAAAAGAAACCACTGTGTGTGGATGCTCTAGAATTGCTTGGAACTATAGCCATGTGTCTGTGCTACCCTGAACTACAATCTCCTCAACTTACAAACAGGCTGAGGCACAACACAGCTCTAGGTTTGCAGTGGAACCACTCCACACCCAGCCCTGTGGTCACAGGGCTAAGGAGGTGGCAGTGGTGATACAGTGAGTGGCACTGCTCTACCTGAAACCACACTCTGGGGGTACTGCTGCGTACAGCACACAGAGGCTGGTTTGTCCTCATAGACCATAAGCTAATGGCCCTTGTTACCCATGTTAGTGAGGACCCTTACCTTCTGCCTAATCATAACCTTCTCCTCTTCCCCTTGTATTTAGAGTTGTATCTGCTTGTCTTTTCAGAAGCGTCATAGGTAACCACAAAATAGCGCTGTGTTCTTCCCCAGTTATGTCTCCATTGCAAAGTAAGTGTGTTTTCCTATATGAGCAAAGACAGATAAATAAGGAGCTTGGTACATGGAACTCATACCATGATAGCACCATTCTTAAAATTATCTTCAGATGAATGAAAAAACAAGATCTGATGAAGATAAGCCAGAGTTTCTGAAAACCCCCAGACAGTGGGGAGACAAATCTCAATTCTTCACTTCAGCTCTGTCTCTAGACCAGAAAAAAAATCATTGTGTTTATTTAATATTGCATTTTGTCTTTGGTGATGGTTTAAATAGTCACTTTAAAAGAAAGAGGTAAAGGTTTTTAATCAGAGTAAGAAAAGCCACCAGCCTTGGAAGATTATATAATACATGACGTCTCAGGTATAAATCAGGTATAAATCAGAGACAGTCAGCATGGCTTCACTAAGGGCAGATCCTGTCTGACAAACCTAGTGGCTTTCTATGATACTGTGACTACCTCAGTGGACAAGGGACAACCTGTGGATGTGATCTATCTGGACTTCTGCAAGGCCTTTGACACAGTCCCCCACAACATTCTACTGGCCAAGTTAGAGAGCTATGGATTTGATGGGTGGACTGTTCAGTGGATAAGGAACTGGCTGGCTGACCGCATCCAGAGGGTAGTGGTTAATGGCTCAAAGTCCAGCTGGAGATCAGTAACAAGTGGTGTCCCTCAGGGCTCTGTACTGGGGCCTGTACTGTTTAATATTTTTATAAATGATATCGACAGCAGCATTGAGTGCACCATCAGCAAGTTTGCAGATGACACCAAGCTATGGGGTGCTGTTGATAAGTTGGAGGGGCAAGATGTCATCCACAAGGACCTGGACAAGCTGGAGAGGTGGGCCCAGG
>VWZO01019149.1:52542-103155 GCA_013396975.1 Bucco capensis
TGGACTAGATGACCTCCAGAGGTCCCTTCCAACCCTAACCGTTCTATGATTCTATGATTCTATTGTAAGGTGATGTTTCAGCATATTAAAGCTTGTATTTTTTTACTGATTGTCCCTAACATAGCTGTAGAGATCCTCACTAATCATATGAACAACAATGTTTTTCTAAAGCATGATAAGCTCTCCAAATGACTTCAAAGTTGTTCATAGACAAGAAATTCCACTAGTGAACTACATGTTGTAGTTTTAAGTCTGCTTATTTTGGCCTTTTCCAGCAAGCAATTAGAAGCCAATTCACTGTCCAATGTGTTGTCATAGTCCATCTTCACCTACCCTTTAGTAAGGAAACCCTAACTTTTTATGGAACATTCATTCCATTTAACATGGAAACCTTCCCATATACTTCATCATCTCTACTACCAGTCTCTATAGTCCATTGAGTTTTGAGCCCACCTGATTCGAAATGCAGAGATGAGAACTGAGAGTGGCTTTCTATCCATTTTAGGATGGAGGGAGATGGGTCTCTAGACTACTGGAAAAGCAGTCTTGGGTAACCTAGATTTCTGTAAGGAATCCTAGCTGTCTGAGTCAATATCAGCATTGCCATTGACTTCAAAGAGGCAAGGATAGCAGCACCTGTGCCTTCATTTTGGTGCTGAAAAATGGAATATTGTGGTACTTGCCATTGTTCCTGAAATGCTTTTAGATGCATATAAAAATTAAATGATTAAATAAAAAATAATTATAATTACTACTGCATTTTCCATATTGTTGTCAATCACCTATTTTGTTTGCTTCTCTGATGGCTCCGAGGCACACAGCAGATGTATTCACTGAACTGTCCTCGATGACTTTTGAATGACTTCATCCTTGAAAAATGGCAAGAGTGCCAGTTTTTCTTGTAATATTCAATCTTATCATCCCTCATACTCTTATAAAAAGACAAATTCAGGGCCAAACATACATGGCACTGGAATCTCCATCTCCTGATACCTCAAGTAAACAGCAAGAGGGAAATGGAGCTGCAAAGAGAGAAAACAAAACAAAACAAAAAAACACACACACACATAAAAAAAACAAAAACAAAACAAAAAGAGTGAGAGAACACAAGATGGAAATGAGTGGAAAGAAAGAAAGGAAAACAAGCAAGTGATTTATGGAATGGAGAAGCATTACAGTGTGGATTTTCCTCAACTATTGATGGCCTGAAACAAAAATATTAATTTAACTTGATTCTTCAATCTGTTTTGCCTTAGAAATAATGGGGGACCACTTTATTAGAAAAAGAGGAAAAAACATTCCTCGAATGTCTGGCAATGGAGCATTTCTGAAAACTTCTGATTCCCCCAACAGAAAATCTATTTTAAAAAAAGAGAAGTCATTAATCAGTAACAGCTGCTCCCAGCACCTGTTATTTATTCCCATCATTAACACTTCCTTTAGCATTTTTGACAGAAATTTGTATCTTTTCTATCTGATAGAAAAGGGCTTTTTGGAACATCCCCAGAAATTGGTGGCTATGTTTCATTTACAATGTGTGGTTATAGCTTACCCCAGCATGATATCACAGCTTTTCTTTTCACTTGTGGTTTCTTTCTTTAATGTAAATGCAGGTTTAAAAAGCACTGAACATCCTATCTCTTTTGCTGAATGCTTGTTTGGCCTCTAATCTTCAGTATGCCTTGGTTAGCTGATCACAGGGGCACACGGAGACTGTGGGGTTTGTATAGATGCCAAAGTATTCCCAAGCATCACAGTCCCCCTGTGCCTAATTCTCACAGAGGCAATTAAAAACTCAGAGGATCTACAAGCTGGCATTTCAGTGCTACAGGTGATGTGACATTTCTGTGTCAGTTTTGCCTTCTGTCAGAGCCACCATCTCTCTGCTCAGGGTCCCCAGTGGAGCTGGCAGGGAAGTTACTCACCCACCTTCCCCCATCAGCACTGCTTTGTGACCCTCACAGCTCCCTACTGACAACTGGAAGGAGAGGAGTTCCCCAGGGAAAATGATGCCCTGGCTTACTTCATCCTGCAAGAGCCCCTGGCTGCCTTTTGCCCCTTCCCTTCCCAGTGCAGGAATCAATCATAGAATCATAGAACAGTTACAGCTGGAAGAGACCTTGGAGATCATCAAGTCCAGCCTTTGTCCTAGCCCTATCAATTTACTAAATGATGGCCCCCAACACAACATCTACCCATCTCTTAAACACCTCCAGGGATGGTGACTTGACCACCTCCCTGGGCAACCTGTTCCAATGGCTGACAACCCTTTCAGTAAAGAAATTCCTCCTAATGTCTAGCCTGAACCTCCCCTGGCACAATTTCCATCCATTTCCCCTTGTCCTATCACTCTCCACTAGGGAGAACAGACCAGTCCCCGCCTCTCTACAACCTCCCTTCAGGTAGTTATAGAGATCGATGAGGTCTCCCCTCAACCTTCTCTTTTCCAGGAGATACCCACGCTTCTTCTTGTGTAATATAAAAGGCACGTAGATGCGGCACTTAGGGACATAGTTAAGTGGTGGACTTAGCAGTGTTAGGTTTAGGATTGGACCGGATGATCTTAAGGTCTTTTTCAACCTAAATGATCCTATGGCATTATATTTCTGCACGTAGTTAAAGACCTCAGCAGCAGTGAAGAAATGCAAGTATATGTATAATATTGCTGCTCTTTGGTTCCTTTTTCTTTTTCCAGCTCTCTCTTATTAATAAATATTTGTCAAATTTGTTTCATGCTTATTCACAGTTTAAACATGGATATTTTTAGTGATTTCCTACCACCATCAGATAATGTTTTTCATTTGAAAGCCACTGTTTTCATTTAGGACTGTTGAAGTTGTGGCAACATTTCTCTTAGTCTTGGGATTTATAACTTTGTGTTAGTAAAAACCATGCATGTGGTTGGATTCAGAACATTGTTTCTTTAATATAGATAGCTAAAGAATGCAGTGTATTGTGTTTATCAAAAGGAAATGTCAGAAGATCTTTATAGTCTGGTAATTAGATAATGCAGATAAGTCTGCTGAGTTTGTGTGCTCACAACTGCCGTTCCAGGTAACTCTTCCTAAAGTCAGTTAGAACTTATACAACATCACACATTTTTCACAGTTCTTAGTTTTTTAACTGAGAAACAAAGAAAAGAAGAAAGAAGGAAAGAAAGAAGGAAGAAAGAGAAAGAGAGAAGGAAAGAAAGAAAGACAGAAGCACAGGAAGGAAGAAAGAAAGAAAGGAAGCTAAGACAAGCAGCATATGTATTTGTTCTACATGAGGTTTTTGCTCTGAACAACCCTGCTTGCTTTGAGCAAGAGCACAGGGCATCTGATTTTTCCAAAGACACCCACAATTGCAGCAGCAGCTGTGCCAAACCATCACCACTGAGGGGCAATGGAGAATTCCACAGGCCCTTTGATTCAAACCAAGGTAAAACCAGAAAGAAGTGAGGGGCTTACATTTTTTAGACAGGTGGCATTTGTAAACATCCACCTTTGCATGTACAGAAAACCTAATCAAGAAAAATCTCTTAGTGCCTTGAAAAGGGGGGCACACAAGTATCAGACAAGTTACCTTGGATGCAGAACTTAGATTCAAGTGTTGAAAGCCTAACTCTCCTGCACACAATTTTTATTTTAAGTGTAGATGAAGTATTTTGATTCTATGCGTGTTGAAAACATTCTGAAGAGGTTTGGTCTATTTATATTAATGCTAATGTGTTAGCCTTTTATGCTAGGAGTTCATATCACATAATACTTTGTGCCCTATGTAATTAGTTATTCTTGTGGATCCCAGTTTTTCCTTGTGCATGTTACTATCAAAAGTATCTTCTGACATATGGCCAAATCTTTTATTAAATTAAATACAACCACTAAGGCCACTAAGGGACAAAAGAAAGAAAATGAAAAAAATTTTCAGCTAATTTCTGCTGGGAAGCACTTATTTGTTGTTTTGGTATCTTGCTTCACAAAGAAAGTAAAACTCAAAAGCTTTTCAAGAGGGCATTTCAGTTTACCACAGCTGAAAAACATTTTTCCCACTGAAAATCTCCCTCATAAAAATACTGACTTTGCAGTGTTGTGGGGAACAATATTCTGCCAGATAAAACTTCTGATTAGAAATTATCATCAACTGTCTCCATTATGAGCATCCTGGCAGTGATGGGAGTTGGGTGCAGAAATGACTCTGCAGCACGTGTTATCCCAGCACTAAAGGCTGGTCGGATCATCTGTTCTGTCCTTTCCCACAGAATGTGCTCTCCTCACCAAGTTCCAGTTTCATGTTACGAAAGAGAATACAGGTCACCCCCATCCAGATTCTTTCTCCTGGTCAGCCTTCAGCACCCTGGGAAATCACCCTGTAGAGATGCACACACTAACTAGCAGTCCTGAGCCTGAGTAGCTGTAAGGTCTTGAATCTTGTCGAAATAGCCAGTATTTTCTGAATTATACTTGCATCTTTTCAGATGCACAGCTATGCTTTGGTGAACACAGTGATATAAAGTTGCTTTTACCAGTGTGGTTTAAATAACTAAGACTAATGAAGGTATCTGCACCAAAGTACATGACCATTCTTTCAAGGTAGCTGCATCCACACTGCCCATTCAGTTAGTATAGTTCTAGATCATGTAAAAGAGCACTCCAGTTATATGTTATATGCATAGGGCAAAAATTTCTATAGGTATATTAATGGTAAAAGGAAGACTAGGGAAGATGTGGGCCTCCTCAGAAAGGAAACGGGTGAACTGGTGATGAGTGATATGGAGAAGGCTGAGGTTCCCAATGACTTCTTTGCCTCAGTCTTCACTGGCAAGGGCTCCAACCACACTTCTGAGGTCACTGGCAGGGGCTGGAAGGGGGAACTGCCCACTGTAAGTGAAGATCAGGTTTGTGACCACCTGAAGAACCTGAAAGTATACAAGTCCATAGGACCTGATGGGACACACCCAACAGGTACTGAGGGAACTGACAGATGAGGTGGCTAAACCGCTGTCTTTTATATTCTAAAAGTCATGGCAGTCTAGTGAAGTCCCCACTGACTGGCAAATCCATTTTCAAAAAGGGGAAGAAGGATGATCCAGGGAACTATAGGCCAGTCAGTCTTACCTCCATGCCTGGCAAGATTATGGAACAGATCCTCCTGGAGGCACTGCTGAGGCAGAAGAATGATGAAGAGGCAATTGGATACAATCAACACGGCTTCACAAAGGACAAATCATGTCTGACTGACCTGGTGGCCTTCTATGAAAAGGTTACAACATCAGTGGATAGGGGAGCAGCAACTGACCTAATTTACCTGGACCTGAGCAAAGCCTTTGGCACTATCCCGCACAACATCCTGGTCTCCAAGCTGGTGAAATACAGGTTCGATGGATGGACCACTTGGTGGATAAAGAACTGGCTTGAAGGCTGCACCCAAAGAATGGCTGCCAATGGGTCCATGTCCAAGTGGAGGCCAGTGACAAGTGGAGTCCCTCAAGGATCAGTCCTGGGACTGGTCTTGTTTAACATCTTTGTTAGCAACATGGACAGTGGCATTGAGTGCACCCTCAGCAGGTTTGCCAATGACACCAAGCTGTGTGGTACAGATGATACACTGGAGGGAAGGGATGCCATCCAGAGGGACCTTGACAGGCTGGAGAGGTGGGCCCATGCCTATCTCATGAAGTTCAACAAGACCAAGTGCAAGGTCCTGCATCTAGGTCAAGGCAATCCCAAGCACTGATTTAGACTGGCTTGAGAGCAGCCCTGAGGAAAAGGACTTGAGTGTGCTGGTGGATGAGAAGCTCAACATGAGTCTACAGTGTGCACTTGCAGCCCAGAAACCCAACTGTATCCTGGGCTGCATCAAGAGAAGCGTGGCCAGCAGGTCAAAGGAGGTGATTCGCGCCCCTACTCCACTCTCATGAGACCCCCACCTAGACTACTGACTACTGTGTCTAGTTCTGGAGCCCCCAGTACAGGAAGGTTATAGATGTGCTGGAACGTGTCCAGAGAAGGGTGCTGAGGATGATCAGAGGGCTGGAGCACCTCTCCTACGAGGACAGGCTGAGACAGTTGGGATTATTCAGTCTGGAGAAGAGAAGTCTCTGAGGAGACCTTATTGTGGCCTTCCAGTATCTGAAGCAGGCCTACAAGAGGGCTGGTGAAGGACTTTTTAGGATGTCAGGCAGCAATAGGACTAGGGGTAATGGATATAAGGTTGAGGAGTGTAGATTTAGGTTGGATGTTAGGAGGAAATTCTTCACCATGAGGGTGGTGAGACACTGGAACAGGTTGCCCAGAGAAGTGGTGGAAGCCCCATCCCTGGAAGTTTTTAAGGCCAGGCTAGATGTGGCTCTGAGCAACCTGATCTAGTGGGAGGTGTCCCTGCCCATGGCAGGGTGGTTGGAACTAGATGATATTTAAGATCCCTTCCAACCCTGACAATTCTATGATTCTATGATTTAAAGTTAGCAGTGTTGGTTATGGAATTGCCCCTAGCAGGTGATATGAGTCTGCACTGACCCCCACAGTTATCCCCACAGCTGACACATAGCATTCCTCATCTATGCCAAAGAATAAGGTATTCCTGAAGACAGCACTAAGATGCTCTGGTTACACTTGTGCTGGGAAATGAAGCAGTTCCTGGTCTCTGGAACACAATCATCTGTATCATTGCATTGCTGCAGTGTTTCCTCCTGTGCTTTGCCCCTGCAGTTAGCCATGTCCCAGACTGTCCCTAAGCACAAAGCAGAAACTGTCTCCCACCTGCAGTGTGGATGTAAGCAGTCTGTTTGGGAGAGCAAGACAGTTTAACACTATAGATACAGGCCGACCCAAACTGACTTGCTGCAGGACCAAAGAGCAGCCCTGCCCCAACTGCAAGAGAAAATAACCAGGGAAGGTTTTTCCTAAGAAAAAATGACAGCTTGTCACATGGATGCTGTGACATGCAGCTCCATGTCTTACACCTCCTTGCTCTTCTGACCATGCAGCAAGCCCTGCACAGTAGCAGGTCTGTCATCCACCTCTGCCTCACTGGTAGCAGTAGGATCAACCATCACATTTTCACAATAGTAGGCTCCATGTTTCATCTGAAAAGATCTGCCTCATGGTGTACATTGGGTCTTTTCCAGTCAGGTTCTCAATTTCTCTGACTTGCTTACTAGGTAACAGCCACACAGACAGAAAAACAGGTAAAAGAAATTGGCTCCTGAGGAGGGAAGGAAATGGAGAGGCTTCCCAATCATCTGATACAAGTAGATGTCAGACATCATGGCAGATTGCTACTTAGTTTGGGTTTTGGCATAGAAGTAGTTCTCAGGTAATTTTCTTTGAAATATATGACCTTGGATGTTAAGTCATAACAATGAGGGGGTTTTCCAGAGTCTGTCAGTGGAGAATTCCTATCTGTATCATTTCTGCATCTTTCCTCCTTGTCCCACATATTCCTAAACTGAGTTGAATCAGTATCTCTGCCTGCAAAGCGGTTTTGCCAGCTACAGCAGAAAGCCAGCTACAGACCTTGACTGCAGGTGCTGATCTTTGAGAGGAGGTTGATGGCACTGTGGTCCCTTCTACTAACACTACTACCATGTGTGGCTTCCTTTCTGGGCCATGGGCACACAGTGCTATCACATCCCCCTAAACACACCTCATGCACACATGCCACTGCAGCTGCCTCTCTCCCCCTGCAGTTTGTCTCCTTGCTTCCAGTGTCAGATTTGTGCATCCTCTTTGAGATGATGGATTTTTCAGTTATGATAGCGGTCTTTATTCCACTCAAGCATCTGAAAGCACTTTGCAAAAATAGCTCTCAGACAAGCAACCTGACGTTCAGAGATAGGAAGTAGCCTTACTCACCTTGGAGGGTATGTTAACATTCACCACCAGCACAGTATCCTCTCACAAGCACAAATGACCTTCTCCTTGTTAGTGCAGCCAGGAGGCTCCCATTTTCCTAAGATCCTGGAAAGATTAAGTGACACAGGTCCAAGGTTGCACAGGAAGTCTGGAGGGAGCACTGGAAATAGAAGGGGGCCCTCCTGAGTACCTTCTCAGCTCCTTGACTGCAAGACCATCCTTCCTCTCCCAAGGTTACACATCAGGTCTGTGGTGGAGCCAGGAATAGTACCCAAGTTTCCTAACACCCAAGTGATCTTTCTGCACTGCATACAAAGTAAACACAAATATCAATTTAAAGAAATTACAAACCTGTGTCTTTCAATTTAACCTAAGGCTTCCTGTCTGAACTCAAAGCTTCCCACATTTCAAAAGCTGTGCCACACCTCACTTAAGAAGTCCACTTCCACAAACAGGGAAGCTAATTCCTTCCTACACCTAATCTCTCCTGCTGTTTCAGTGTCCTGTCCATGCCAACCCTGCAAATGCCACTTACCACAGAGAAATAGGCTTGCAGACAGAAGCGTAGGCTGAAGAGTGCCCTCTCCAGCCACCCTGTTGAGATCTGGCACCAAAGGAGGCCAAGCTCTTCCTGGCTGCTGCAGGGTGGAGGGGAGGAAATATTGCAGGTCGACATGGGGGCATGAAGTGATGGTGCCATAACAACGGCCTGAGGAGGGACCCCAGGCTCACAAGGTCCTGGTACAACGCACAGGCTCACACTGAGGGCATGAGCTGCCCTGTGGGGCAGACCTGGCTAGACCAGCTGTGGGCTTTTGTGTCCCCCACCCATGGGGACACACATTGCATCAGTATGGGCAGCTTCTCCAGGGAGAGCAGGAGATGTGCTGTGTCAGGAGGGGCACGTTGCCATGTGTCCCTGCAGCTCGTTGGAACCTTTCCATTAATTTTAATGGGCTTTGGATCAGGCCCTGAATTCTCAGCTGTCCCAGCTAAATGGCCTCCCTAGGCAGGCTCTTCTCTCATTTTAGAATGAGGAGGCCTTTCAGAGACCCTGCTGACAGGGAGGTTCCTGATGCTTTTTGGCAGCAGAGTTCCCGTCCTTGGGTGAGTGCTGCCCTGGCAAGGCTGAGACAGGCAGGCAGGCACCTTTAGAATCATAGAATCATAGAACAGTTACAGCTGGAAGAGACCTTGGAGATCATCAAGTCCAGCCTTTGTCCTAGCCCTATCAACTTACTAAATGATGTCCCCTCAATGCAACATCTACCCATCTCTTAAACACCTAGAGGGATGGTGACTCGACCACCTCCCTGGGCAGCCTATTCCAATGGCTGACAACCCATTCAGTAAAGAAATTCCTCCTAATGTCTAGCCTGAACCTCCCCTGGCGTAATTTCCATCCATTTCCCCTTGCCTGCAATGTGCACCACACCACCTGTATGTGGTACCTGCTCTCTCTCATGTAAACACACACATAAATCCCACTCCCTGCCCAGATCATCCTTTTTTTTCCCTAGAAACACCCAGATACTAAAGGTGAGAAGTGTGGATCCAGTGCTCCACACTGCATGCCTCTACCTGCTCTGGTCGCTGAGAAATCCTGTATATACATACACTCAGATTTAGGGGACCTCAGATGTCCTGTACAAGAAATAAATCCTGCATATCAGTAGCCCCACGAGTGCTCAAGACAGAAATGGAAGGAGCTGTTGGGCTCATCTACATGGCCATCATCTTAGGAGATGCTTCAGAAAGACAATACCTTGCCCTTCTCCTTGCCCACAGTATGTTTTCCTTCACTCACCAAGCTCAGCATTTCTGGCAATTAGCATACTTGGACAAACTAAGCTTTCCAAAGCTGTTTTATTTTTAAGCGAACTTAGATGCCAATGCTGTGCTTTTTTACAAGAGCGAGGAGCTGTATGCTTTTCCAGACCTTTACCTGACACTGTATTAAAGTAGTACTTGCTGTAGCACTAAAGACTCAATGTTATAGAGGCACTCAGCCATCAATGACCTTCTGTTCATTACTGCTATTTCTACAGAAGCAGCATTAAGGGGGCCCAACTGAGACATTGGCACTGACCATGCAAAGTGCAATACATCATGAGGCAAGCCTGATCAAAAAAGCTTGAAAAGAAGAGGAAACTGAGAGAAATGAAGAAAATTGCCCAAGGTTGAAGAGCAAATGAGCAACAGAGATGGCAATAAACTTACCGAGGATCTCTTGTTTGTCCAGTCTGTGAGATTATGTTGCTCTGAACACCTGCTGCTATACACACTATCATGCCTCCTTTAATATATGATGCATTGACTGGTTATTGGCAGGTTGTTACGTTACTGCTCAGATTGCAAATGTTTTCAGCCCATCATTAGCAGGCTGATTTTTAATACCTCACATCAGCCTTCTCAGGAAAATTTTCAATAAAAAGACACTTTGGGATAAATGAGGAGGATGACACTGTTGGGTCATTTCATGAGAAGTGAATCACTAGATCACATCTAAGGTTTGGCTTAGCAAGAAGGCCTTATAAGTCCCTGCAGTCAGTGTGAGTTTTCTTCCACTGACCTCATACCAAAGTACAGTTCCAGTGGTTCATGTACTTATGTGCACTAGTACACTAAAACAATGAGAGCACAGATATATTTGACATTTATAGATAACTAGCTGCAATAATTGTGTTATTATATCTGCAATCCCACTCTGTGTTTAGGATAGCATCCCCCTCCCCTGAAGTGACTGGGAACAGAGAATTTTCTTTGGCTCCCAAAAGCTGCAGTCCCACAATGATTAGGGTTTAGATTTAATGGAGCAAAAAGGAAATTATTTCCTAGCTTTTCCTCTTCTTCCTGAAATGGAAAAACACTTTTCCTGTCTCTGAAGGGCCTCTGCTAATTAACATGGAACACAACATGAAGGAGAAATGGTTAGGGCAAAATGAATTGGGGAAAATGTCTGAGCATTTAGGTCCAAGTCAAGGGATGGAATCACACCCTGCTCCAATATGAAGGCAGCAGGCACTATAGGCAGAGTCGAAACCAAAGATGCAACTAGTACTTCAGGCAGGCATCATAGCAAGAAGAGTTGTGTCACCCTTTGCTGGAAAGGGAAACACCATCGTCCCCTGGCAGGTGTAACTAGGGGAGCTCACATCCCATGGGTGTGTATGAGACCCAAGCTGGGAGTCCCCATCAACATACACTGGGTGTCTCAAACTTCCCTGGACTCCAGGTAAGTGTTTGAGGTTGCAAGAAATTAAGAGCTGAGTCATGAGGAGCCCCACATCTGGGAAGTGACGTTGTATGTGTTCATATATACACAACTCAACATGACTGAACAAACATTACTCAAGGTTTTGGCAGACATTCACCTCTGGGGTAAGTATGAACACAACCATGGGGTCAACAGTTCAGAAGGTTAGGAGGGGAAAGAGAGGGGATCAACACAAAACAAGTTATTTCCCAGTCTTTGTGTTAGGTCTCTGTTCTATCCCATCTACCCCTCAGCCCACAGAAGTTCATCAGATGCCTGGTTGCAAGGTTTAATCAATTCATCATTGATTAAGGAATAAACATAGCACTCTCTTTATCATTAATAATATTTATTTTGGAAAAATATTTTAAAAATGAATTTCTTCATTAACAAAATGGTAAAAAACCCCTCAAATAACATTTGCACAATATTCCATAAATACATTTATATACAAAAAAATATAGTCGCATAGACCCGAAGTGCCTTTGTACATATTTACCAAAAAATTTAAATTATAAAAAATTAACATCACAAAATACTCAAGCTTTACAATTATCATGAAAATATTTTTACAGATTAAAAAAAATAACACACTTTCTTACCTAGGAAAAAACACATTTTAGTATCAAAAAAGACAATAAAGGCAGTGTTTTTGTCTCTAATTCAAAAAAAGACTGGCTCATAAGAATCCAAAATATACACTTCAGGCAGTGCATGTTTCTTATGTAGTAATTAAGTCCATTTATTTAAATATATATAGAAAAGCAACTGACCATAGTGCAATGATAAAATTCATAAACGGCAGTGCAACAGTAATCCTTGAACACAGACCCTTGCCTGGTGTCCATCTTGTCTCTTTATTTTGCAGTCACTTTGCTAACTTCAGTAGAGAACCAGCTCAAGTCTGAATTTAGTTTCTCAGCAGCAGTCAGTGAAGGAATCTATCTCCCATTCCTCTTTCAGCAGCATTCATTGGGGCACATCTCCTCTGAAATTGTTCTGAACAACCACCTTGTCATATCACTTCTATTTTACACCTGGTGAGAGAAAACACAAGCAGAGATCAGAAGAGGTTAATGGAAAACAAGAAGAAGACTGTATGGCTGCAGAGGGTCAGGACTCTGTTTACACCAAGCAAGAATGGATTGCATGAAGTGCACTAATGGGTAGGTCAGCAGACCGCAGCCACAATCACTGTACCCTTGCCTGCAGAAGTTGTTGTACCTGTAACATCCATAGCAGCAAGTCACTGAGCTTTTCTTTACCACATCCACAGCACAACAAACTCAAACTGGCTGGATTTCAACAGGTACAAATTGTTCTGACACTATGGAAAAGAGTTTAGCTGCCCTTACGTGTGTTAGATGGGAGTTGTGCACTGAGACTTTTCTCTGCTGTTCCAAGTCTCGGGCAGTATACTAACCTCAGTTGCTATGATGCACTCATCTTTCTCTTCTGATATGACATACACTGACTGGTACTTTGTGTCCTTTGAAGTGGAATATACAGAATCTGGTCGTTTTCTTTCAGAAGTATCACTATTGAATACAAAAAGAAACAACACAGGTCAGGTGACTTGTGTAATGCTACTTATGAGGCATACACTCCCTTCCAGAGTCAAGCTGCCCCTCATGCTTAGATGTGAGAGATACCTCTTTAGTTGTACTGCACTTTTCTCCTCTGCTTCTGAATCATATGTGTCACACTTGGCTTCACATTTGCTGTGCTCCTCTTTAACAGAGTCCTCATTCTTGAGTTCGTGCACCAAATTGTAATCCACTGATGGGTATCTGACTTTGTAGCCATTTTTATCAGCGTTATCGCTGTGAAAGTCTACTTTCTTATTTGTGTTTTTAATCTGGGTAGCACCAATGACACTTATGGAAATGTCTTTCTCACGCTGGCAGTTCGCCAGGTTGTTCATGGTCTCAGTCTCACTCCTGCAGGCATCAGATTGGTGATGCCTCTTCTGCACTCTGAGCCTGACACAGACAACCACAGCAGCACACCCCAGCAGCAGCATGAGGACCAGAATAATCCCAGCACATACAGCGATCCAGGGGAACTGAGAGTTCTGGCCTTCTGTATACTTCTCGGTGAAGTCGACGATGATCGGCCCCTGAGGTGGCTCAGGGAGCAAAAACTGGCAGTTGAGCCCACCATACCCTCGGGCACACTCACAGACGTAGCGGTTGTTTCTTTCATGGCAGGTGGCCCCATTGTGGCAGGGGTTGTGTTCACATCTGCTCACCGGAGTGCTGCAGTTCTTCCCATTATATCCTGGGGGGCAGGTGCAGGAATAGTCATTGATGCCATCCTGGCAGGTTCCTCCATTGACACAGGGAAAGGAGGCGCAGTCATCCACATTATCGTCACAGTGTCTCCCAGTGAAGCCAGCCTGGCACTGGCATATGTAGGAATTTCCCAGATCGACGCACTGGGCTCCTGCAAGACATCAAGGGGGACAAACTCTGAGTGTTGGGCAGCCAGACCCAACAGCCTCCCACCTGCTACTCTCAGGGCAATCACCACCACTGGCAGCTGCAAAAAGCTTTCTTTTTCAGAGGATAGCTCAACCTTTGCCATGTCCAATCCATTATAAAAAAGTACACGGTTTATTTTAAGGAAGATATTTGTTAATAATCAGGTCTACTTTTCATTCTATGATTCTGTGATTCTCCATCCTAATCTCTTTTTAACATTTCACTCAGCTTGGACAAAGCTAGTTCAGATCAGGTTAACACCACAATCTCATATTACAGAGTCTGAGTGGCAATGAATGAGGAGGATGCGCTCCTAACAAAGATCTTCACTAGTTTAATCAAAAGAGGAAGATTATTGCTACCAGATTACAAGTCATAATATTTAGCACTTGTATGGCATTTTGCATCCAGAGACCTCAAAGGGTCTATGCAAAACCTTCACAAATATAATTGTCCACATTTGAATGCATGGAGCTTCAGGCCAAGTTACCTAGCCACAGTCAGCCCTTGAGAAAAAGCAATCTGCAGCAGCAGCAGAAACCACACTGTTACTTTTCAAGTACAGTTCCTCCACCAAGTCAATTATTGACATGACATGGACCATAATTGATCAGTGGACCTAGCTATGAACTCCAGACCAGAAGCCAGTGGCCGGATGGTCTCCTTTTAGAAGACCAATGTAGCATGTTTGGCCTTACCATTAGCACAGGGGCTGGAACTGCAGTAATCAATTTTCTTTTCACAGTTGAACCCAGAATAACCCAGTGGGCAGCGGCAGCTGTATCCCCCATCAGGGTTGTCAGTGCATCGCCCACCATTGAAGCATGGTCCATCAGCACAAGTCATTGCGCTCAGCTCACAGTTTTTACCATAGAAGCCTGGGGGACAGGTACAGGAATAGCTGTTCTCGAGATCCTGGGGGGAAGAAAAGAGAAATGGTCAAAACATTTATCTGAAGTTGCTTTAAAATTCAAAAAGGGATTTTGAAAATTAGTAACATAGACATGTACTCCTCCCTTGGGGTTTTGGATTGCACAAGCAACTCAAACTTACAGTGCAGCTTCCACCATTCTTGCAAGGGTTGGCATCACACTCATTGATTTCAATCTCACAGTTGGATCCTGTATACCCAGGTCGACAAGAACAAGTGTAGCTCCCCTGACCAGTGTTGGTGCATGTGGCACCATTCTTGCAAGGCTTGTGGTGGGTGCAGTAGTTCAGGTCTGTAAAAGAGAGGGCAGTCAAAACACTTGCTGCTTTGCAAGGTTAGCACGGGGTGGGTGAGCTGGAAATAGCTGCTTGCTTTCTGCATTTTAAAACAGATACTCAGACAAGGACTGAGAACTCACCCTGGTTGCAGAAAAGGCCACCCCAGCCTTCCTGGCAGTTGCACTGCCACGGCTGCTGACAGGTACCATGAAGGCAGCCTGGGTATCGGATGCACTCATCACAATATCGCCCCTGCCAACCCACTCTGCATCTGGGGGGAAAAAAAAAAAAAAAAGAAAATCAAAAAAACAAAGTTTTGTCAGATTTAGACTTTCCACAGTTGGAAACCCTATCACAAACTCTGCAAACACACTGATGCCAGGGATCAAGTTTCCTAAAAGCCCTCAGTGATCCTTCATGTGAGAAAGTCACTGAGTCCAACTGTAGCATCAGCTTTCATCAGTCCCAGCTATTCCTTCCATTTCCTTAGATAGAGCCATGGTTCCAGGTAGTTAATTTGTTTACTCTAACAACAAACAGCTAAACCTTACACATAGCACTGTAAACTCATTAGGTTAATATTAATAGCACTGATATTTGACTTGTAGATTAATACCTTGATCTGGCATCACCTGGATTTCTCAAATTACCATCTAACATGAAGAAAAGCATTTAAACTGACCCTTCAAATGACCAATGGATTACTTAACACCAGAGCATCAACATTGAAGGCAAAGAAGGGAGCATAAGGGGAGTTAAAAACTTACTTGCATTCCCCAGGTTTGTCGCAAAAGCCATGCTGCTCATCACATCCAGGCAAACAAATAGCTGTAAACAAACCAATGAGGAAGAGCCATCAGCACTCGGCCAAGCTCCTCCCTTTTAGAAGTCTGATCCCAAGAGCACCTTGTGGGTGGGGAGTGAGCTCCTTTTACTAGATTGGGGCAGTTGAGTGCAGCTGAGTTAATCTCTGGAGTCTGCAGGAGTACTGATCTCGTCCTGTAACTGGGCACTTTACTTATCGCCGGGGATGAGCATTCTTCTTAATACAGTTGCACACAGACAAAGGAGAGCTCACAATTGCTCCCTTCCCCATAGCCCCTCACCCCCCTTCCCTTCCCAGTGAGGGTCAGAAGTCCTTTTTTCCAATTCTATGCACACAGCTCCACCTCTTAATATCCCCCAAAAGCGTGTGTGCAGATAAGAGTGGACAGCTGGTGTGCAGGGTGCCAGTGCAAGACAGCTGCTCTATTGTCTATTCTCTCCCAGCAGCTGCCCCACTGCAACAATACCCCAGCCCCAGAGCCAATAGGGCTGGCGGCTGGCCGCCAGGCAGCCTATCCCTGCCCACAGCTAATCTACGGCACACGCGTGATTTCGCTGCAAAAAAAACTTTTTTTTCTTATTCAAATAAATAAGTCTAAAGTTCTTCCTCCCTTCTTTCCCCCCTCCTCTGCCTTGCTCCAAAAAGGGGCGGGTGGGTGCAGCTCTGGTAAAAAGAGGTAAGCGGGCCAGCAGGAGGGAGGATGAGGGAAGGGAAAAAAAGGGACTTCTGCTCATTACTTTGCCTGGTTATGGAACTCATTAAGCAGGCACTGCAAAGTTTTAATTCAACAAAGCCAGCCGGAGACAATGGCATGCAAGGGGAAGAGGGACAGGGGGAGAAAAAGAAAGAAAGACTCAGCGCTGATAATCAGATCACCTCCAAGTTGGAAAGAATGGAGCTGGGGGCAAGGCAATGGGAAGCAATCTGCAACTGGCAGCTCTGCTCCCTAACGGCAAAACATTCTTTTTGCATGCACACATAAACATATCTCCCCTGCCTAGTAGGTTTGTGTTGCTGCTATAAGGTGTTTTTTTTCTGAGTGAGAAAGCAGTGAAAAGCATACGTAACAGGTCAAGAAAGATGGATAGCCTTCTACTTTGCTATGGGCATAAAAAAGCTCTGACAGCCCCGAAAGAGCTCATTATCAAAATGCTTCCTTTCTCTCCATCCCTCGACACAACTGGGCTAGGCACTTTTGATCATGGGAAAGGTTTATTTAAAATATTATCAAAGGAAATCCAAGCCCCTCTGCTTGCTGTTTATCATGCATCATTGTACTATGAACTGCTAAAGCATCCTAGCAGTCACTAACAGTGTCAATAAGCTATCTGGGCTCATTTGATAGCATCTCAGCTGAGACCACAGTGTAGGTGGGCTTTAAGAAAAACAAAAAAAAACAAGAACACCAAGAAGCTGCTTTACAGCCTGCAACTGTTTTTGCCCTGCCTGACTGGGCCTTTGATGATGAGAAGAACACTCGCCCAGTACGTCATCTGCCCGTGTACTTCAGATCTGTATATACACACAAACAGAGAATGCCATCACATGCTGCAGCAGGAGCTCTGTGTTCGTGTTTGGCTATACACTGCTATGTATCTACAAAGAGCAGTAATCTTGTACAAAGCTGCAGGTATCTGATATCCCTGACTATCCTCTCTGTGATCTGCTTAATGTCCCAGCTCTTTCTGCTATATTAATACACCTTGTTCCCCAACAACTTCAAACTCAGAGGTACTTTAAAACTTATGTCCCTTAGTAGTAATGATCATGACAATAACAAAGAAGAGAGATAGGGAAGAAGTTGAATGTTCTTGTGTCTTCAGGTGCAACAATCTCTATTATAGTGGCAGTTTACGAGTACCCCAAATGTGTCTAGAGGCCACAGAGAATATCTTGGACCTCCCAATACATTTCTCAGTGCAAAGTGGGAGGATATCCAACCATAACAAGCCTAACCAATAGGCCTGCTGCATGGATGTTACCAAAGACTAGCTCCCTCTCCTGAAGCCGTGTAACCTGTAGATGATGATATAACGTACCATGGTTGAAGGTGTGGTGGCTAAGTATAAAAAGTAGTCCTAAACTATTTAATAAATCCTCAAGCAACTGTTAAGCACTTTGCTATCAGATATGATTTTGACAGCAAATGAGCTGTCAGTTGGCACCGACATTTTATTAGCTAGAGAAGCGGCTTTCTGCATTAACTTTCTGTGCAATGCTAAGGGCATCCCATTCCCCATAAAAGTAAAGCCTGTACAAAACACCAGACCTCTACCCACTGCAGCTTGGTTCCCCTCTCCTGTAGGGCGTGATGCTAGAGAAATGACCCCCTCAAGAACCCAGCTGCAACCAGCACCCCGGGGAGACAAGAAGGTGGACACTCACGCTCAGTGCAGTACTGGCCTTTCCAGCCTGGGTTGCAGACTTTCTCGCCACGCTCTCCACAAGTGAAGTGACCAAAGGCATCATCCCGGGGGCGGCAGAAGACAGAGCAGCCTTCTCCATAGTAGTGCTCATCACATACAAAGCGATAGGAGTACTTGAGGTCAGTGCGGCCGCTGCTGTGCAGGTCCTGGGACCACTCTTCACCCACTGCCAAGTGCCTCTGGGTGGCCAGGCGGCTAATGAGGCGCTCAGGGTTTTCTATGTGAAAGTGGAGAGGAGAGTAGTGAGTAGGGAGCCAGAAGCAAGTAGGGGCATAGGAAGATGCTCAGCTGAGAGGCTTTGGTGGGAGGGGAACCACTGAAGCAAGATGATAGGAACAGGTGCCAACAGGTTGGCCTTTCTTCCGATGGTCTATGGAAGAGAGGGGAAGGGATGGGGGCAATTCACTGCACACTGCAGAGAGAGGATCCAAGTGGGGCCACAGGCTGGGATTATTCCAGGAAAGTGTCTGGTTTGGGACAGTTACCTGTGGTAAGGTCGTCAGGAGAATCTGTATGCAGAGCCTCAATGATGAGTGAGAAGGTGCCCTGGTGAAAGAAGAAGCAAAGACAACCCACCAGGAAAGTGTGAGAGCAGGCAAGGTAAGGGGGTAGCACCCCCAGCCCCCCAGGAGTTATCAATCCCCCCACCCAGACATCCCGAGGGGATCAGTGACCCCTTGGAAATGCACTTAACCAGTTGGGGTGACCCAGGTGTGTGGGATGGGACAGAACAGGACAGGACTGGACGGGCTGTGGGCCGTCCCCAACTTACGGGCCAGGTGAAGCCAAAGGGGAAGCGGATGGGATTGCTGAAGGCAGGGTCGGAGCCGCCCGTGCCGTCCGGGACGCTGAAGGAGTTGGCGCCAAGGACGGGGGTGATGGCACTGCCGTAGGTGCAGGGCGGCTCGGGGGAGACGCTGGCCTGGTAGTGCTTGAGGCAGACGCGGAAGAAGGTCTTGCAGTCGCACTGCTGCAGCCCGCCGCCGGGACCGCCCCCGCGGCAGCAGTTGCGGTTGCTGAGCAGTCCCTTCTTATTGACAAACTCCTGCAGCTTCAGCTCGAAGACCCCGGAGCAGCCGACCTGCGGAGCAGGGACAGCGGTCGTCAGCCCGCCAAGCAGCCCGCTCCGCCCGCCCGACCCAAGGTCCAGAGGGGCATCAGCGGGACCGACCACCAACTCCTCCCGGCTGCAACAGGCAGAAACAGTCCCCGGCACCCCCGCGGGACGCCCCGGTGCAGGGAACACCGCCACTATATCTGCACCCCTACCCCGCGGGAACTTACCTGGCAGCGGCTCAGCAGCACCGAGAGGAGGACGAGCGTCAGCAGGAACCGAACTCCCATTTTGAAGGGGCAGCTCTGGTGCCCGCGCTGTCCTTTCGCTTGTCTTCTCGTCAGAGGGGAAGGGGGAAAGTGTCTTTCGGGGGGAGGGAAAAACACAGCGGCTAAAGCCGCTCCCCCCAGCAGAGTTGGAAGAGTTAGTGTCACGGTTTTTTCCTTTAGGAGTGTCTCTCACTTCCCCTCTGTAGGTATCTCTAGGTGTAGCCTGTCGGCAACTGACAGCTCTTTCGGATGGCAAAAGAAAAAAGAAAGGGGGAAAAATGAGGGAAAAAAAGGAAGAAAAGAGGGGAGGGTTAAGATTAGTTTACTAAACTCTTTTTCTTTCCCAATCCACGATGCTCCTCCTTTTCTCCAGGAAGAAAAAATAAAAGTAAAAAAATAAAAGCAACTTAATTCCCAACAGAGGCAGAGAAAAGGCTTCCCAAGGAAGATTTAGAATCGGCGAACTGGAAATCCCTGCAGAGGCAGCAGCGGATGCGGCGGCAGCAGCGATAATTCCCGGTGCGGTGCGATGCGGGAGCGGCTCTGCGCGGCTCTGCGCGGCTGCGCTAGCCCTGCGCACGTCAGGGCTGGTAGGTGTCAAACGACAGCGGGTCACGTCGGAGCCTTGATGCCCCTTTTTTTCTTTTCTGTAAAAGAAGCGAAGCTCTCTTTCCTTGTTGTGGGCTTACTTTTGTTTTTAGAGGAATCCCAGCCAACAAAAATAAGCTCGTGTCTCAATAGCGGCTCACTGAGCGTGTCCGGGTGTGCTCCTACGGGGGGAGGGGGGGGGAGGAGGAGGGAGGAGGGGGAGTGCCTGCTCTGCTCTGCGCCGCGGTTCGGCGGCTCTCTCCGAGGGGGAAGCGCTAAGGATCTGCCTCTCCTTGAGCGCCTGCCTCCCTTATATCCCGCCGGCCGCCTGCATGCCTAATGAGATGCAAATGAGCAGCCCCCCAATCTGGCTAGAGCTGTCACAAAGGAGCCACTTTTCCAAACCCTCCTCTCAATGGATCGCCAAATGGTCAGTGAGCTGTAAAATGTGCAATCCCTCCTCCCCCTCCCCTCCGCGCTCACAAAACGTGCTCATTTACATTCCTGCAAATTTGGTAACCGCAAGAATCCCCCTTCTGCTCCGGGGAGAGGGTAACACCCTCTGTGCACTGGAGAGAGGCAGCGCAACACGCTCCGGCGAGAAAACAACCCCGGGACGGCAGGCTCTAACTGCGTCTTGAAACGTGCAAAGCAACTGCCGTGCCCCCAAAAAGTAATTCGGTGATCATGACCACTTCCAAGGGGCATCTTCGACTTTAAAGGGATGAGGGAGGTGGGAGCTAGCGAGCTGCAACAAGGGGAAGCTGATCCCTTGAAAGTCACACCGCATTTCCCCTAGCATAAGCGGGATAACTAGGTGAGGGAGGGGAATGAATTTGCGCGAACCTAGTCGGGACTCGCTCTTCCCTCGGCTTTGCTCACAGTGTTCATCCCGCCGGCGGAGAGAAGAGGGGTCCCTGGGGATCCTGGCGACGGGGGAGGGCGAGGGCAGGTCCGCGGAGAGGACCTGCCTGCGGGGATCCGCCGTCCCGTCCCTGCCACCGTCTCTGCCAGAGAGCCACCCGCTCCGCCCGGGTCCTGCACCCCTCTATGATTATTATCAGCAGCAGCAGCAGCCTCTCCCTCTCGTTCTCTCTCTTTTTTCCTCCTTCAGCTTAGTAAAAACTGAGTTTGGTGTGTGTCGTTCGCGTGGCTGTCATTAAGGCCGTTTGTTATTGTGTGAGGGCTGAATCAGTTAGTTCTTTGTGCTCTCAGCTGTATGGTAATGTAGACAGCACCTGCTCCCTGCACAATGCGAGGGAGAGAGAGAGCTCCCCTCGGCGCACGCTACTGCCTCTACAACAATGTCCGCACATTTTTTAAAGAAATCCCTTCCAGCACTTCCCCCCTCCTTAAAAAAAAAAAAAGACTAGGAAAAACAAAAAACAAACAACAAACCCATCAAACCTAAACCCCAACTTTACACCAACCGTCACCTTATTATTTTTTTACACAGGCATCGGACACTAGAACTTTTGTTTTGATCTTAAAAACACGGAAAGGAGTTTACTGGAGCGGTGAAAGAGAAGTAGAGATGATTATCATTTAAGCAGTTTCTTAATGATGGATGGAAGCAGGGAATAAAAGTTGGAGGGCAACTCTGGCATGTCACTCGAAGTGGGGTTTTCCACTTTGTTTGGGCCCTCTGTTTAAACACCTTGGGTAGGCGCAGGCGGATTCATTAGGATGCAAGGTGTAACTGTCTCTGTAAATGTCATTTTAATTGTAACAGATCATTTCAGCACAGATTAAGCTTGTGTGCGAAAGGAGAGGATTTGGCTACAATAACTTCTCTGTAGGTATGCCGTGCTAAAAGCCTTATTATGGCGACTTTATTGGGTTGAAACGTGCATTTGCATGGCAAAATGTGACTTTCATTGAAGCAGATGTCTTGATCACAAATTATCTTACAATGCGCCAGAAAAAAAAAATCTTAAAGACTTCCTAAAGTAAAAGCATTGAGTAATACCAATTAAAAGAAAATCGCTAATGAGTTCATTCAGCCCAGCTCTTGACTGTTTCAGGACTGTAGCTGCCCACGTTCATTTACTGAGGGGTTTGTGGCACCTACCCCAAACCCAAGCAGGTATCCTTGGTACTTAAATAAGCATCCAGACTTTTGCAGCGATTCGCCAGTTGATGTGGGCGTACCTTACACCAAATTTTGGTCGAACGAACCATTTACATCAAGGTACCATTCTTCCTTCTCCCCACTCCTGGACGCTTAAAAGAAAGCTTAAATGTACAGGAATGTTTGGTTGTTTTTTTTACCCCGGAGTTATATCTGGGCAGAGAGGGGAGCAGCTATTCCGCAGGCACCGTCCGAGGGCGCGGGGAGGGTGGCCCGGCCCGGGAGGGAGCGGAGCGGAGCGGACGGAGGGTCCCCGGAGGATGGGCTGCCCTCCCCGCGGTGCCCAGCCTGTGCAGCGGGGAACGGGGGGGGAGCCGCGCCCTGCAGCAACGCCCGGTTTAACCGTATATTACTTTTGCCACCTAGCGACAACAGCTTTTCAAGTGGCTTACCGCTGCTTCGCAAACTTTGCTGTGGAGTTATCCCCAGAAAAGTGGGGGGGGGAACCACTTCGTATCGAGTTTGCTAAACGGGTGGAACGGGGGACACGACAATCTTCAAATTTGGGAGTAGTCCGTCGGTGAAGGCAAGAAGTGATATATCACCGCGGATCTTTTAATCTATGAGAGAAAGTTGGTCCATTAGCGTCCCCTTGCTTAAAAAAAAAAAAAAAAAAAAAAAACAAAGCGTAACTCATCCAACTTGTCAGTANTAAAAAGTTACACGCGAGGACTTTAACCCAGAGACAAGAAAAAAAAAAACAGACCCGAAAAAACTTGCCCCCAAATCTTTAACCACCCCCCTTCGGTACCGGGTATTTGTTAAATTGACGTGGCACAGATTTCTCGATTACCGCTACTGAGCGTGACTGAAAGGCGCCGTGAGAGCCTGCAGGATCCTGCCCACGGCGCTCATTCTTCTCCAGCTTAATTTATGCCACGCGATTCTGTATTGGGGAAATCAAGCAGAAAGCTCCTTTTTCTGCTTTTTTCCCCCCTCTCCCTCTCTCTTTCAGATGCTGGGCTAACGGGGAGACTGTTTAACTTAAGTGTTTCTATAGGAGGCTGTTGTAGTTTAACTCCTGCCCACCAGTAGCTGAGGCGAACAAAGGAGGGACTCGAGGTCTAACTATTCATCCATTCTCTGCACTTTAATTTTCATTGATTTCGAAGACAAGGGGAGCCCTTAGGGATTCTCGCTGAAGGGGGATGACACGCCTTTAGACGCGATCAGCCCCCCAGCCAGCCATCTGCTCCCAACCAAATGGCGCTTTTTCGCTCCCAACCGCGTGTCTCCGCACCGCGCTCGCCCATCCTCCCCCGCTGCCCCCGCGGTGTTAACCGCGCCCGCGCACCGCCACCGACCCCTGCGGCCAGGGACGGACGGATGAGAGGGCGGTAGTGCCCGACGCCCTGCCCGGCAGCGCCCGCCCGCCAGGGTGAGCTGGCGGCGGGACGCCCCGGGGATAGGCGTGGTGCCCGGAGCCCCGCCGGGGCCCGGTGACCCCGCACGGCCAGGACGTGATGGGCCCGGCCCCGACTGCCAGCGGCTTGCTGGGGCTGGTGAGGCATTGTGCTCTGCCTCTCTGCCCCTAATTGATACCCTTCCCGCAACGCCGGCCCCTCGCTTTTGCCCCGGCGAGGATTTACGGTGCTGGCGGCCGAGAGCTGCACGTCAGCCGTAGCTTTTATTCCTAAACGAGCCGGTTTATGAGAAAAGTCACTTCAAGGGGAGGGGAGTGTGGGAGGGAGGCTGTTAATTAGGGCGACGCGCTGCCATCGCTGGCGTGCAACCCTGATTTTTCCTGGGACGGAGGGTTCCGGGCATATGGCGAACGGTGCGTCGGCGTAGGGATGTGTACGTGTGGAGCTATGTGTAGCCGAGTGTGCATAATATTTTAATTAGGTCTACAGTCCCTACGGAGCTATGTGTGTGCAGTTGTCCCTCTGCCGCAGCCCTCCCCGCACGCCTCCTTCACCTGTCCCCCCGGGCAGGCCAGGCGAGATGGAATGGGATGCCAGGGCTCTGACTCTCCCGCCGGCCCCGGGCTCGGCGGCGTGACCAGGGTGCTGGCGCTGCCCGGGGCTCCGCCGCCGGCCTGCGGCGGGCGGGCAGGGGGCACGGAGGTGCCGTGGTGCCAGAGGGGCGCTCCGCCGGCCTTGCCGTGTACGGGGAGGGGGATTAAGAAGTTTAGAGCGTAGGTTAGCCCAAAGTTGCAAAGGCATGTGCTGATTAGAATAAGAAAGGGCAGTCGCGTGGCTCAGCTGGCACACAGTGAGGCCAGATGATAGATAAGCAGCTCTGGGCCTTCCCTCCCCCTCAGCCCCCTTTTTCAAATCGCAAATCATCTGCTCCGGCCCTATCCTAGCCCCTCATTTTCATGACAATGGTTGTGTGTTTACCTGTGATCCGGGGAGGGGGCATTCCTTTGTCTCCCGAGGAGATTACTGCAGCCAGCTGCTCTCCAACCCTTCCCTGGGCAAATCCCGAAGTGGCCCCTATATGTGTTTTACTGATTGCACACGACGAGAAAGGGAGCCCCCACCCTGCCCCCCGTCCCACTCGCCTACGCTACTTGTTTGTTTGGGTTTGCTTTCTGGCTTGCTTCCGACGGGATTTTGCTTGTGGGAAACTACGAGGGATAAAATTGGTCATTCTTGTGCGTGAGCTCTGCTCTCAAAGTGGGGAGGGTGAAAGGCTGCATACCCCTGCGCGGGGGCCAGAGCCATGGGGGCCTCCCGGGCTCATCAGGGGACCGGGGAAATTCGGCTTCCCCCGGCTTTGCTCTCTCCCGGGCCCTCGGGCTTCCCCTGGTCCAGGATAACACCCTCCCTCAAAATTTCCCGTGGGTGCCTCCCCTGGTCTCTGCTCCGGGACACGGCGATTCAAGTGCTCTCACCACCAGTGTCCCTCTAGGCAGCAACTCCCATTTGGAGAATTGGCCATTTTGCCCCTTTTTGGCTCCAAGGACACTCACAATCTTCACCAGGCTAGAGACCATAGATTGCGTTTGTATAGAATGACATTCTGAAATCATTTCCAATCTGAAATATCCCATGATTCTGAGATTTACCCTGTACCCCAGCACTCATCATTGCCCTGCCAGGCAAGCCCCGCAATAACCCGGTGCAGTGCTGAGGCTTGGCTTGGTGGGGGTGTCACAGAACAGGGAGGGTGAGCAATCAGGCTCAGGTCATATATACGGGATAAAAAAATGTGATGGCGTTTCTCAGAAAACTGTTTTGCATTCTGGCCATGAGACTTTGCTGGATGGCTGTAAAGATTGCCTTCCACTACCAACTTCAGTAGTAATATTTGCTGTGTTTACCAATTCTCGTAGGGAAACTTCTTTCCCCCCATGTTTTATCTTTAACCCACGCTCTAAATACTAGTTGCAAACTACTACTCCAGACAGTAGCTGCACAGACCGCTCTCTCCCTGTGACAGCCAGCACAGTGTGCCACTGTACTGTATTGCAGTTCATGTATGAAGGATTTTTCTGTTCCTCTGTGCCTGCACCCCCCCTTTGCCCAGTGTGCACATCTTGCACACTGGCTGCAGCGTAAAATCTGCTGCTAATAAATTGGGGGTGGGAGCAACTTGATTCTGTGTTTTCAGGGCTTTCCCAACCACTTCCAATTTGCGTCAGTTTTATTTCTTTCTGCATGTCTCCATGTGTGGGGAAGGTGAGGGGGAGGGAGAAGGGGTAGAAACTCATCTGCAGAAGGTGATTATGAGAAAGAGGATGGGTATGGATAGGATGGGCCCGAGCTTTTCGAAATGCTCTCCCCTTTTCTGAGAGCATCTGCCCGGAGATGAACAGATGTGGGCACCTGCGGTGACAGGCCACATATGCTGCATCCTATTCACAGGCATTCAGACACGGCTACAATGGTGAGGCTTTGTGCATGTGGAGTCACCAAATATATTAATCTGTGCTCCCCAGAGCACTGGCCTGTTTACTTTTTCATCGGCAATAACGTCTGATCTAATCCTCCCATCGGCTCCCCTATGTCTCTTTTTCCCCTCTGAAAATATGTGAAATTATTCAGGTCCCCACCTGTTGCATGCAGGGTGGAAGAGGGTCACGCTCCCGGCACGCCTGGAGCCAGGTCGTTATCCCGGGCTGTGCAGTGGGGTGGGTGTACCCCGGGGAAACGGGGGCTCCCTCACGCTGGCAATTGACGACTTAAGTAAACTCGGCACCCCTGTTCCCCGGCTCCGGGACAGGTCCCACCAGAGCCGCCCGCCAGGCTGCCTGGGCCGCTTTGTTTACCCAAGGCCAGGATCGCCCAGCAGACCGCGCAGCCAAGGGGCTACATAAATCTGCAATGTACGGCTAAGGGGGTTTTCAAGCAACTTCGGTGAGCGACGCTTCATCTCTTCCCGTCCACCCCACCCCGTCCGGCGGGGTTTGTTTGAGAGCACAATGGCCCCTCAGACCCCACTGCGGCCGTACAAAGCCTAGGAACACCAGCTCGGCCCCCCCTCATTCCCCGCCGCTGTTATACGAAGGGCACTGCTGCAGCCGGCTGTCCCTGGCAGTGCGGGTATGCACAGTGCTACCAACAGGCAGGGCAGTGAGCGACCAGAAACAGCGACAGCCCCACCTCCTCATGCTCTGTCGCCCGGCCCACCCCAGTCCATCCCGTCGCCGAGCGCATGCGTTACCCCGCCCCGTGGGAAGCGGAAGCGCAGGCTCGGGTCAGTGTCGGGGTTCCTCTAGNATGGGCTCGGCCCTTCCGAGGCTGGGTGCAACAGCCCTCAAAACTCGCCCAGTGCAGGCCTTGACTGTCATTTCAGCGGTGGGCAGACACTGCTGGCCCTTCACCTGCCTGCGGCCTGCCGCTCTCGTGCCTCTCGGACAGGCTCCGGCCCTTCCAGGCGGGGGAGGAGAGGCGGCGGGTGTGTGCCTCGCTGCACGTCGGAAGTGGAGAACTTTGCTCCTCGTCACCTGTGCTGTGAGCCTCGGCTAGAGGACTCTTGTGAGGACTGGAGCAGTTATTGTGAAACGTTGCTGCCAGCAGCTTTTTGCTGTGCTGCTGTTATGGCCATAAAAAAATTCACATCGTGGTAGTTGCATAGTGACAAGGTGAAGTTTATTGGTGTCATCGGCTGTTGTAGGGTTCATCCATGAATTTGTGTGTGTATAAAACAGCATGGGAAAATGTTTTTGATTAGTTTGTGGAGAAAACTTTTTATCTTGCAGATATATACACTTGATAGTAGTGCATTTGAGATCCTGTGATAATCCGAGATTGCCTTTTTGCACTAGTAACTTTAGAAATAAGCATCTAGCCTTAAACAGTGTATCTTTTGCACCATGCTTTTCTGCTCTTGGAAGACCTAGCACTACAACATAAAACATTTAGTTCTCTTTCTGCTAACTTTATTGAAGTGCCTTTGATAAAAGTACTTCTCAAGTCAGTAGATTTTACTTATTCTCTTTTCTGCAATAGTGATGAGTTAGTGATTTTCTTAGCATGACTGTTTGGTAGTGAAACAGGGTAGTCAACAGAATACAAAATCTTTATATTATACTTCCAGTGAATGTGTTTGATAGTAACATTAAAATGGCCAAAGTGCTTGCTTATGTATTTGGATGTAAGCATGCTATAGATTAATCTGAACTAGTACTGGTAATGGAAATTTTTCTGATTATCTCAATATCGTAGACTCGCTTAAATTGTTAGGCCAGAAGAGTGCTTCAAATATGTGTGTGAGGAGGTGGGAAAATGTTTATTTCATAGAATTGTAGAATTGTTTGGTGGAAAGGGACATCTAGTTATCTAGTTCAATCTCCCTGCAATGTACAGGGAGTACCTGGCCCTGTCTAAAAAGCTGGAGAAGGTCTTTTTGCAAGGGCTTATAGTGATAGGGCAGAGGATAATGGCTTTAAACTGAAAGAGGGTAGATTTAGATAAGATGTAAGGAAGAAGTTCTTCACTGTGAGGGTGGTGAGACATTGGAACAGGTTGCCCAGAAATGTGGTAAATGCCCCATATGGAAACACTCAAGGTCAAGTTGGACAGGGCTCTGAGCAGCCTGGTTGAGTTAAAGATGTCCCTGATTACAGCAGGGGGTTTGAACTAGCCGACTTTTGAAGGTCCCTTCCAACTCAAACCATTCTGTGATTCTGCAATTAAATAAGATAATAATACCTTTAAAAAAATGTCAGTTCACAATACTTTTGTGAACTTTTTTCTTCTCGTATACAAGCATGCATATTGTAATATAACCTTCCTGAGACAGTCTGTAATTGTAATGTCAGAAATCAGCAGTGTGAAAACTAGGAAAAATGATACTAGTTTCACTAAAATAGTGAATTTCTTCCCTGTTTAACTGAGAAGGGATTTTACTGTTGAGTAAAATCACAATAAAAACAAAACAGATTTTCTGAGAATAAAGAAGAAAACAAAGCTTGGTGGAGCTTGTTACCTGCATTTTTCATTGCAAGGTGCTTTAAAAGAAAATGATGCTCTGATAGAGGAAATGGATGCTGTAGCAGAGGAAAGGGCATATCTGTCTTAGAAGCTGTGACAAAATTATCTGCATTAAGACTTCCTAGAAATAAAAATGGAGATTATGCATAAACTATTTTAGTTTTATCCTGCAATGCACACTCTACAGAATGAGTAAAATGGTTCATTTGGTATGCTGTTAAGTTCTGGCACAGAATTTGAAGACTTATTTAATCTTTTGGTGTTTCCTAGATAAAAAATAGCCTTATTCCATTATTCCAAAATTGCTCTACATGATAGACACCACATTTAATGTATTAACTTCACCATTAATTATAGTCAGATTTGTATATCCACAAAATAAGGTAAACCTCCAATTCTTTAAATGGGTCTTCAAATGACAGGATGGTAAAATGGACTGAATTTCTGATTCGTCGTTGTGGCTAGGCTTCGAGAACGAAGATCCAGGGAGGGCTCCATCCACGCTCCTCATCAGCGCCTTTTCCAAGCGCGCTGATAAAAAGAGGCTAGCGGATAGCACCCTCGAGCCTGCGCAATGGATTTTTTTTAGTTGAGACACAGCATGCGCAGAGCTGGACCCACCCTTTAGTCCTAAGGTTCATCTGCCAGGGCCTAGCAAGCTTGGACACTGGCAGCGAGTCCTTAGGACGGAGGTTTAACCTCTTAGATGGAAGGCCTTACAGGGCTAAACGAGCTCCATCTGCCCGGGTTTGGAATCAGAGTTGTCCTTCTCCTAGGATGACTGCCAGAAGGCTAATGAGCTCATCCTACCCATATTTCTGATTCAGAGTGGAACTAATACTACCAAAACGTTTGCAGAAGTAGAAGTATTGCAGCTGATGCCATATCAATGGACTACTGTTCATAAACCCAGATAGTAACTGAGCCAGTTGTACAGTCAAGGTACAAAACTGATTTCCAAAGTTACTCCGTATTTTTTTCCACTGATTTCAATTAAAGCTGCTCATATAGTGTGAAAAACAAGCCATTAATTCCTGTGTTGTATGATGTCAGCTGAGATATTATAAAGCTTTTAATTAGGTCTATATTTTTCTAGCAATGTGTACTTTTCTGTATTTTACTCTTAATCTGAACTTTTTAAATGTCTTATTTATGAAAAGCTTTTGACATTTACAGTTTTCACTAATATAAAAAGCAGAAGTGGAAGCAAAGTGAATGGGTGCTTACATACAGTTTGATAGGAGGAAAACTAGTTCAAACTGTTCAAAGGCCAGGACAACACAACAAGCGATATACAAAATCAGACAAAAATCTGACCCTTTAATTTCCAAGCTACATTTCTTTGTTTGTAGAATTTCATTATGTTTCTCAATATTGCTTTTTAGAACGTTGCTTTTATTTTTCTTCTTTCAGACTGCTGTGTTTCAGAGATCAGCCATGGGCATTAAAGGTTTGCAGGGTTTTGTGGAAAGAATTTGCCCTGATGCTTGCAGAACAGTAGATCTGAGAGAGATGGCAGAAAAACATCGTGTCAATCATCCTGATTTTCCACCTGTTATTGTAGTAGATGCCATGAGTTGTGTTAGATACTGGTACACACCAGAATCATGGGTGTGTGGTGGCCAGTGGCGGGAGTACCTTGCCAATTTAGAGGATTTTATTAAAGCTTTTATGGCAGCTGGTATCAAGTTGGTGTTTTATTTTGATGGAGTGATAGAAAAGAAAAAGAGACATGAGTGGATCAGACGAAGATTGCAGAATAACAAGGAAATAGCCAGAATATTTCAATTTATCAAGACTCACAGGAAAGAACCAGGAAGAGAAATGTTCACTCTTGTTTCAGCTTTGCCTACTTTTACACGTTTTGCACTGAAGTGGCTTGGTCAAAAAACAGTATGCACATTGCAAGAGGCAGACTTTGAGGTGGCTGCGTATGGTTTGCAACATAACTGCATAGGAATTCTTGGGCAAGATAGTGACTACCTCATTTATAATACATGCCCGTACTTTTCCATTGAGAAGCTCCGTTTGGACCGACTAGTCACTGTTATGTACTCCCGAGAAGGTCTTTGCCATGCACTGGGTCTTAGTTTGATGCATCTCCCTCTCTTTGCTTGCTTGCTTGGCAATGATGTTGTTCCAGAAAGCTTGTTGGAAGGCTTTTGGCGTAAATGTTTAGTCACCAGTCACCACAAGAATAATAGCTACAACAGAAGAACAAACATACTTCTAGCTGTAGCAGATTACGTCTCAAAAGTGTCATGCTCATACAGCAGCTTGAAACAGTTGGAAGAGACGCTACCTTTGGGATCAGACAAGACATTACTTTACAGAGGAGTGGCGTCCTATCTTTTGCCTGGGCAGCAGTCTCCATGGATTCCTCCCAATGTAACAAATTGCCAACTGTTCTCTCTTCAACAACAAACAGCTTTGTGTCAAGATAAAGAAATCTTTCAGGTACCTTGTTTGTTAAAGTTTAATGGTCACATTGGCATGACTACTTAGTGGAAGTTGCTAATGAGTAAACTGAACTTACTGCTTATTTGTTTGAGCAAAAATTTTAGTCTGTTAAGTACTATCATGATTAGGACTACTACATACATCTCTGTGAGGCCAGATGCAGCACATTTCATTAAAAGTGTTTCCTCTCTGGAATATCAAGCAGGTCAAATAATGGGGAGCAGCTCCTGTGTAGGCCTATCATTGAGTGTAGAGATGTACTTGCCATATATTGTGTGGTGCAATGACTTGCTTTTTACTTTAAGAATCCACAGGTCAGCTGCAGGTAGTGAGTGATTTGCTTGGCTGTGCCTGGCACGTGCAGCCAAGGTACCAAAGGGAGCTGTGCTAAGAATGGAGAAGTTGAAATTGCTGTTGTGGAGATGAGGGAACTTCCTATAGATCTGGATTTCATTATTTCTGGATCAGGTTAATTGCCCTTCTGATTCATTACCCCTGAATGAATAAAAAAAGGACTTAAAGGATTGTTGGCTCTTAAAGAGCAGGGCTGCACTAGCAGGTTTCATTGATGCCCACATGGGCAGAGGCGGGAAATGGTACAGTCTGGGTCACTCTGAGAGACTGGGTATACTAGCAGAGCTACCTTGCATCAGAGTTCATGCAATAGTTGTAAGTCTGGAGAATAATTCTGTAAATTAATGGCAATTAAGATAACATATTGAGATTTAATTTTAAAAAATATATGGGAGATATTTTAGACTCTATATTAGCCATCTGTTACTATTTGTTGTATATAGTCTTCACATAGAGACCCTTTTTCTGTCTTTTACTTATCTTGAGCATTTCCTTTAAAACTATGCTTCTGTTTCTTCATACTGCTGTAAATTAATCCAATATTTTACATTTTCCTCTTCTAAAAAGACTTTAAAACATTTTAAAACTATGTTACCTATGCAGTGCTCATTTCAGTTAAACTGTAGATGAGTGGGTTTTTTTATTAACCACACATAGATACAACACATGTAATTTTTGACTGCAGTAAAGTAGAAGACATTATTTAAAAAACCAAACAAGTCTACATTTTAATAAAATGTGGAAAAATACTGTTTTTGCTTGAAGTGCAAGGAAAAATTAGCCAGAGTGTAAATATCTGGGTTGGATTATAGCCGTGAGAGTAGTGGTAATATCCTTACGATTTACAAGAATGTACCATGACAAGTGGTCGTTATTTCTTGGCTTGATCTTTCATTTGAAGGGTTGCAGTTCTCTAGTGTTGTGCTGAGCTGCTGATGTAATAAAATAATGTTTAGAAGCTCCATTGAAGAATGCCTCACTGTTGCTGCATAAATTCTATGTTAAACCAGTCCCTGGGCCAAGGAAATTACACTCAAAGTTGTAGACACGTTAACTTGTCTTTTGTTTTTGTTCCAAGTGTTTAAATACTTGCATATGTAATATGTGTGCTTTACTGCATATTTTGAAACCCATATGTAATTATACATAATCTGAACTGCATTTAAATGACATAAACAGCACAGTTCCAATTTTGAGGACATAGCCTCATGATCACAAAATCACAGAATATTCGTGGTTGGAAAGGACGTCTCAGATCACGGAGTCCTGCTCCTCCATGCCTGCTGTGTGTCCTGGAGCACCACATCCACACGGTTCTTAACAGCAGCATATTAATGACACTGCTTTACTCAGAAAAGAAGACCATAACTTTCTAGCTGTAACCGTAGGTGTAAATCAGAAATATTTGTCAAGATATAGCATTGAATGCAGCAGTACTTCTGAAATCAGCTTGTATTTTTTCAGTACATAAGGATATCTAGATTCTTGGCAAATTGTGAGAAACCAGTATTTTCAAATTATCTCATACCTGTGACAGTGGTTTGTCTGAAAAAGTTTTATACTTCATTCAAATCACACTTAGAAATACTTAACTCTTTGGTTTTGTTTTACACTAAAGTAGGTTTGGGGAGTTACATTGTTTACATATATTAGGAATACTAAAGTATTTCTTCCTGGGCAACTGTTAATTTATTGCTGTAAGAAAATACTCTGCTGATTGGTATTGTACACAGAAGCCTGTCATTGATTATATATGCTCATGAAAATTTCTTCTGGAAGAATGACATTTCAGTAGAATTAGTTTTGATCAGTAATATCCCAGTAGTTGACTGCAGCTTTGACCTGCTGAGTTCCCAGGTTTGCAGATACTGGAATTCAGAAAAAAAAAAACAAAAAAAAGGTGGGTTTGGCTGTGGACAGTGGTATGTTTCCCAGTGAAAGATACAGAGACAACTGTGTGGATGGCACAACCCAAATAATACAGATAGTGTGACACATAGAGGAAATGCAGAGCAGGGAATCTTTAGTGCTTGCTTACTATATGACATTGGTCCAGGAGAATTTATTGCCAGCACCCCATGGAAATAATTAACTCTGCTCAGCTGTTTGAACAGCCTCTTAGTTTTGGTCTGAGTTTGCAAAGTAGAAAATCTATCTGGCTCTGTACTTGGTGAGTCTGGGTTACAAGTATTACTTGTTGAAATTCTGCACTGCCCGAGAGCAGCTTTGTTGCTTCTGCATCTAGGCTGCTCCAGACCAGCAGTCGCCATTGATACTGAGACTGCTTTGTAGCCAGATGTATCTGCACTTAATGTGTGGTTGATAAGCAGCCTTGATGATGCTCTGGTTAGGCTTCTCAGCAACAGCCTGCAGACCTAGTTTTCCTCACTAAAGTAGATTGTATTTATTGGGGAAGAACTGTTGCGTAGTAAAAGAGTCAGCTCAAGAAAGAAATAGAGAGCTGTCTTATGTAGTTCATCTTGCAATAACATTATAAGTTTGGTTTTTTTCATGCCTTCACTATTTAAAGAGAGAAGATAGGTTTTCAGGTGACTAAAGTAGGACAGCTCTTTTTTCTGTATCTGAATTCAGAAATAATTTTAAGAGTGATTACTCTCAAGAACTGTCATTAAACCCCTTGAGTTTGAAGAATTCAAGGGAATGGCTAACAAAGGCAATGAAGGGATTCCTGTCCAAAAAAAAGATAGCTGAAAATATACCATTCTGGTGGTATTTGAAAAAACACTTGTTCACTCCCTGGCCATTCCCTCCATTTCCACTGTACAGAAAGAACTATTTCCTTCAACAGTGAATATATCTTGTTACTGTTTGCTCC
The DNA here is from genome assembly GCA_013396975.1 of Bucco capensis. Lineage (NCBI taxonomy): Eukaryota > Metazoa > Chordata > Aves > Piciformes > Bucconidae > Bucco > Bucco capensis. The sequence continues at coordinate 86,653 of VWZO01019149.1, forward strand.
TTCATAGTTTTGAGGTAATGCCTTCTTCCTTTTTCACACAAACAGTTAGCTAAAGAACAGCATATCCAATCTGAAAATTTTACAATCTTCAATATTCTGAGTAAAGGAGAGATTGAGTGCAGCAACTCTTTGGAAGATGAATATGATACAGAGATTCCTGGACAGGCACTTATCTACCGCCCTGCTCGTCAGCATATTTATTCTGTCCTGTTGGAATCTGGAAAAGGTAAGGATTAAACTACATACACTACTATTCAAATGTACTTTTAATTTTGAAATATGAAATGTTGAATTCATTGTTTCAGTGGCTGCATCAGCATGACATTTAGGATAAAAACTATGGGGAGCAAAGTGTACTTAAGGAACTGAGAGAAAATTGACAATGAAGTTGTAGTTATTCTACATGCTGTTCAATTTCAGTGCTTTTAAAGAGATGTTCAAAAATTGGGAGGTTTTTCCTTGTTAAATGGGAAACTGAAAGTTCTTAATGATCAAAAGATTGAGCAAAACAATGACATTTAGAAAATTCTAAAAGTTTGAGAGGATGTGAAACCTTATGTTGCTTTGATAAGTGTAGCTCCTGATGAATTAGTGAGTTGTAACACGCTTCTGCAAAACAGTAATGCACTGTTGAAGTTTTACCTTCTGTTGATTTTAAGTCTGCAATTCTAAGAACATTGGATAGTCAAATATAGTTACTGTAGTAATAAAAACGCAAGTAGGCATGCCAGTGATTATTAGTTCTTTCATCAAAGTCCAAGAAAATATCACTTTTTATAAAGAAGTATAAACAGATTTTGTAGCAGGTGTATAAATAGATCTGTGCTTCCATTTTTCTGGTTTAAGCCAGAGGATTCTTTATTCATGTTCTTGGACAAATTTGTATGTTCTTAAGACTTCCATTAGTTAAACATTATCCTTACAGTCTCTTTTAGGCAGTGAGTTGAAAATTTAAAAAGTACTGGACTTTTATTCTTCTTAGTATGTTGATTACTCTTTGGTAATCCCTTTGCATTTTACTGATAAAAGTGCACCACCATCAAGCTTAATATTCAAACTGTGTGCTTAGAAAGGCACAGAGACGTAATTAAGTACTTGAATTCCTTGAGCAACTAGAGGTTGAAGGTGTGCCATAACAGGAAAAAATAGGAAAAAAGAATCATTTTACGTAGAGAGTAACAAAAATTTCAGCAGAAATCATGTACATCTCTCATTTTCAGCCTACTTCCTCTAAATTTTGTGGACAATTATAACTTGATTATAATTGCAGCAGGATATTCACTGATGTTTTCAGAAACACCTAGACTAAAACTTCTAATTAACAATTGTTGTTTTGAGATGGCAGGGTAGTAGGCAGATTTGCATTTATGTTACAGTGTTTGTGGTACTCAGATGAAGATTAGAATTGAAATATAGAAACATTAATTTGAAATATTACTGAAAATGAAATTAAAATGTGAAAAAGTTCTTCTTTTAAAAATTGAGTTTAGAATAAAACCACATGTATTATTTATTCTTAGTTCATGCTTCAAATTCCAGAGATGCTTTTCTAAAGTAAATCATAGTGCACCTTCAGTCTTTAACCCTTCCAGAAAGGTAGGTGGAGTATGTCTGCATGGGTACTCCTATTAAATCTCCATTTTTAGTGCATGTATCTACCTCTGACTGCTTTAACCATGTCACTTCCCAGTACGAGGGGATAGGGATGGAAACAAGTAACCTACACTATATGTGGGTTGTAGTATAACATAGAATTTCTTCAGAGTAGCATTAAAAAGGAGATCTTTGGAAGGAGCCAATTAAATTAGTCCATGTGGAGTCTGCCGCCATTGTGATACAGTCGATGTGGCTCATTTGAAGCTAATTTGGCTAACTGCACAACATTCCACTTTGCAGTGGAGATTATGTTAGTGATCATCTTTTTTTTTTTTTTCTCTTAAGAAAACTCAATTACAAGATTCCTATGTTGGAAAGTGACCTCTTTGCAGTTTGCAAAGCTGTTTATTTACTATTAAATAGGAATAGCAAAGCAGCCAACATTTAGTAACAACAGCGGTTATAGTTTTAGTAAGAACTGGCTAAAACCAATATAAACTATTTCCTCTGCTCTGAAACAAGAAACAATTAATTTTGAGTCTAGGCTGAGATTTCCAAGAGTGCCTAAGACACCCAAGAATCCATAGGAGCTGTCTAGATGTTGTCATATCCTTTGAAATCACCCATCTAGACCATGCCACTTTGCCAGAAGTGAGAGCGTGATAAGCCTTTCTTTTGCTGTCAGTGCCAGTTTAATTAATTCTCTGGCACAGCCACTCATTGCAGTCCCTGTGCAGTCTCCCAAGCGTGCTGGTGCAGCTGTTTGTGCAGCTGTGTGGTGGTCTAATTTGTGAAACTGAGAATAGTCTCTCTCTCTCTTCCTCTCCCTTTCTTGCAGTCAGGTAACTAACCTGGTCCTGTTTTCCCAGCTTGCTCTCTGTGTAACTGCAAACAGCTGTGATGAAACAGCCCAAGGGAATGGCAGGGAATGGGAATGAACAAAACAGTGGCTGCCTGTATAAGTTAGCAGTGCTGTTGGAAGAACTGTTCACAAAATTATGATTTTGGTATAGTTTGATCTATGATAAGCATGTGCATACCTTTACTCATGGAAATGTTGCTAGAATCACAGCCTTATTTTTGACCATACAAAAATTAATAGGAGGTTGATGGTTTTCCTGATAACGTGGCATTTGTTACTGGTCTATTTTAAAAGTATCTATCATTTATTGAGCTATTTCTGATCATTACTTGGAATACAGAATATAGTGATATATAAATTGTCAACTTTTAGCATCTTTCCTAGAAAATCAGTATTATTGGAAAAATTCAAGAAGGAGGGGAAAATAACAGTCTGTAAATGCACCTTGATAGGCCAGACAAGCTCTTTCTTTTGTGTATGAAGAGTTCAGAACAAAGCCAGCAGGTTTTGACACTAGTGCAGTCCATGGTAATACCTGCACCTGTGTGACTGCTGCTAATTAGGAGGTTATGTAATGTAGCCTAAGCCCTGGCCAGCCCCTGGAAGTCCTGGCATCACTCCGAGTTCTAACATTAGCAGGCCAGACTGACCCTCACTTTGAAACTGTTATAAACAGTCTGTTAGCAGAGTTTTTGCCAGTTATCACCGGTGACCACTCAGGAGGGTGGCTTTGTTGCAAGTGTAGAGGAGCACACATAAGAGCATTTCCAGCTGCCTCATGTTTTGCACATGAAATTTTCCCTGGGCTGCCTAAGCAATGCTTCCACAGGTCCTTCATAATTTATTTAAAGAAACTGCTGTTTTTTTTAATTTCACTGGTGGTACTCTGTATGCACCTTCTGGGGAAAAAAGTGTGAAAAATTACTGTTTGTTTTTTTTTTTCCAGAGATGTTTTTATTCAGGGAGGGTTGGCATTTAGTAGTCGTGTCTCCATGTTGTTCTTGGTTTGTTAATGTGTTGTCAGTTTGCAGGATCTTGCTTTCAGCTATATTTATTTGGCTACTTATGTGAACAGTATATACATTTGTTACTGTCCAGTGTGTTCAGATACAACATGTAACTTGAATTTTCTGCCTGCCTTTTGGTTGGTGCCATAATAGGATCCCTCTGTCTGTTGAGTCAGCAGTTTCACAAAATTTTTAGGAATTTAATGCATTTGAAATCTCTTCTCTGTCAGGTTTAGTTGAAACACAGCAATGCATCCATAAATTAATTTTAAGTCAGGTGTTCTAATTGTACTAGGCTTGTTTCCTTAAGAAGCCAGGCTGAAATTTGGGAGGCTGAGCGAGCTGGAAAGATTGAATAAAGCAGAGAAATTTACATCATAAATCCTAAAGCATCAGAATGTTTCTGAAAGTGACTTTTGGATATTAAATTGGAGGGGTTTGTTAATGAAACAGCATTATCATAGGCAATGGTTAGTAATCAAGACATGATTTTTTTTTGTTAATTTATTGTGGATTTTAAGGCTTACTTCCCCCCCCCAGTGTAGACATTTTTCATTTTATTCTTACTGTCATCAACTTCTGAACAGTGAGGGACGGCAAGTCAGCTGTAATGCTGTCCCTCATAGTCCAGCAGTTGGTAATTCAGTACCTCACCTTTATTGAGAGTTTATGCTTCAGGTCCATGGGTAAGGACGGAAGAAGCATGGCTGTAAAACAGATTTTGTTGTTCTTTTCCCCCTCTTATCCTGACATCTGAGGAATTTCTGCCCTTGCACCATAGCACACTACTTGTTCATCCATGCCAACAGTCGTTTACAACATTTAGCTATGAATGAGATCAGGAAATTAATATGACCAAAGTTTCTGGGGTGGTGGAGGGAAGAGGAGTGTTTGGGAGAATTGTTTGGCTTGTTTTAAGCTAGGTGATGTTTTTGATTCGGGTTCATAACATGTCATCAGAAATACTTGTGCAGTAGAGGGTGGGATGTTTGGAATTGATGGTAAAAGGCAGGAATTTTTAAGAACAGTGGCTTCAGCACTGGATGAGAGCTGGAAGGAATTAGAGATGCAATTTAAAAGGGACAAGGGAAGGGAGGGGGAAAAAAGCTTTGCTATTTTCCTGGAAAAGATTTGAAAACATTTTCTAGTGCACAGGACTAGCTAAATCTATGTATTTCATACTGTTTACCAGACTACATAAATTTGAAATTTAGGGCACAAAAGCATAAGCAAAATCTCAACAGAATGCAGAACAGAATTTATGACAACAAATATTGGAATGATAGAACTGACCGTTGAAAATTGGATGGGCTGCATTTCAAAAATTCTTAAATGCTTGAGTTTTTTTCTGAGAGTATTTTCATTTGTGTTTTGTTGTGTTTTTTAAAGCATCGAGTAGTTAAAGGCACAACTCAAGTAGCGAAATTTTTGATTTGAGGCACTCAACTCTTTATTGGGGGTGTGGCAGAGTCAGGGTTAGAGGGTAGGAAGCCTCTTGAGCTATTATGCATAAACAATCCCTTTATACTAGATAAAAGGTCTGGAACAATGGGCTGTAAAAGCTCATCTGACAGTGGGATGACTCCATTGCTGTCAGCATTCAAAGCTGAGGCCATCAAGGCCTCTTTATAAAGATTTTTGTCTCAAACCCTGACACAGGAAATGTCAGGGCAAGTTGGGAGGAGAATCATATTAAGGACTGCCTGCATGGCAATGTGACAGCCTTGACAGACTGAGGTAGCTCATGTAGGTCCCTAATCTATGCCAGATGCCTCCATAGTTTCCTGAACTACATTGGAATGGGAACACCTAAAATAGACAGAAAGCCATTTTAGAATGCTTTCCAGAGACTCTTGTACTTAACGTTTTTGGCTGCAGTTCCCAACTCTAAACTCATGTTTCTAGTACATAATTCAAACTCACTTTGTTTGTTCTGATGATTTGTCATAAAGATATTAGAACTAATTTTTCTTGGTTTGCTTTTAACCAAGCAAACAAGCTGAGCAAACAAGTCATTATGAAGTGCTTTCCAGTACTTTAGAATCCTGATTGCCACTGCTTCCTATTTCTACACTAGTGTGAATATTACATTTGACTTACTGATCCAATTCTTACCTTTTCAGGTGGAGCCTATCCTTTCATAAAAGAGTGGTTTGTCTATTTTGGAAATCCTCTCCAGCAGCCAGAGCTGATAGAACCTGTAGAACCTTCTATTCCAGGTAAAATAAAAATGTTTAAATCTGAACTGAAATGATGACATCACTAAGATAAGGTCATGCTTGATATGGAATCCGAAACAACTGTGGGGAACAAGGAGCTTAAGTAGAAATGCTGCATGCCTATAATTGCTTTTAATTGCCTTGGGTAATTATAAGATTCAGCTCTGAGCTATATGTTATCACTATGTCTTGTTAAAGCCAGTGCTACTTCAAACGTTAATTCTAAAATGCAGGCAGTTTCTTAGAGGTTCTAAATGCTGCTATGAGGTCAGGATAAGCGATGTGTAGGGCCAAATTAAAATTTTTCTGTTAAGCTGTGTGAGACTATGTTAGTGAGACTGGAAGAGAATATAAGAAAGGGTCATTTTTAGATCAACTATGACAACCCATGAAGAGAATCCAGCTTTCAATAAAAAAAATTAGGCTATCTCTTTCTGTGAAGCTGTTTTTAGTGTCTTAACCATCAAGTGTTTTGTGTGGTCTTACCTTCTTTCCTTTAATAAAGGACACAATAACAAATGCTCTTAGTGAAATTAGTTTTAAGAGGAATGTGTTACATTTACTTTAGTCACTTTAATGAAAAGATTGGGCACTGTATATGTCACTCATCTCTTTATCACTAAATCAGGTAATGCAGAACAAGTTTAGGATAGGAAGTAAACATTACTGTATCAGTTTTGATATTTCAAAGGGAAAATTGTTGTAATTGTTCATTTTTTCCATGCTATTGTAGTCTTTCTTTACTCTCGCAGCTCCTCTCTCTGTCTAGTCACCTGCTATCTTGTGGATCAGGAGGTCAGAGATTTTTTTAGTCTTTCATATAAAATGAATGAGTTACATTGATACATGATGCCATTGAGAGCTTGTTAAGAAAAATTATCTACTCAAATTTTTCCCTCAGTACTCAGAGTTTTCTGTAGCAGTCCTTGTTCTGATCCAGTCTAAATCCAGATTCAGAAGTTGAAATGCATGTAGGGTTTTTTATTGGTTGGTTGTTTTTTTGTGTTTTGTTAGGAATTGCTTTAGAACCTATTTGGTTTTAATTTTGTAGGGTTATAGTAAATTTTCTTTTAAGTTATTCTAAGATTGTATGTTTATCTTCATATTTGAAACTCATATATTTAATGAGAGTATTTGAATTCAAGGATGAAGGAAAACAGTTGCTCTTTAGATATCAGCCTTTTCAAAATCATTTTGAAGGGAACTATTTGGAAAGAAATGAGTTGTACAGACAAAGTACAAACAAGGTTTCATTTGATATACAGTAGTTTCACTGTCCAGTACCCTTGATACAATATTAGGAGAGTGATTATCTAATTGACTTGATGATAGCATGAAATTGCTGTGTAGTTTTCCAAATGATTATGAATGTGCAGGGTAAAAATTGACTGATCTGCCCTGTTCAACTGTTTTTATTTTAGCACACAGTGGTTTGGGGAACATGCATTTGTAAAACAAGCAAACAAAACTCAGGGAAGTAACCTATGTAGTTACAGTTCAGTTTGCATGCCAAATACACTATATTTATTGTTGTGCAATTTTCCTTCCCAGACAGTGTAGTACCCTCCTCTCATTCTGGAGGTTCTACTGCTCTGCAAACATGCTATGCATAGAACCCACCTTCATGTTGACAATAAACAGGATTTAAAATCACTGTTTGTTTGGTTTTAGCAACCAAATAAGAGGAGTTTATGAAAACAAATCTCAGCCCTAATCTTTACTAACTCAGTAATGAAAGGCTGTTCAAGCAGACTATTAAAAAAGGGAAGAGGACTTGCAGTGTTTATTTTTAGTGCTCTGTTGTCATTCCTTCAGCGAACAAATATTTTTCTAAAATTTTTGCAATCCATATTTGTATGCCTTACATTCGCTCATGCATCTTTTATTTTCCACAGCATGACTTTCTACTTCACCAAATAAGGTTCTCAAGAGCGCATCACATTTTTTAGACAGGGATCATATTTAGAACTAAATTTAAAGAAATTGTTACAGGAAGTTAGAGTTCAAAGCTGTCAGTCATGACCAGGTTACTCAAAAAGAGAAAAAGCTTACCAGAAACTATTTGAAACATCACAGGTTGGATTCATGTGGGAAGGGTCTTTGTTTTATCTCTTTGGAAAAAAAACATAACCTCGTTGCCGCAACTGCTTTAGATGTGTACTGAGAATATATGGGAAATCTTGATTCTGTTGAATTTGATTTAGATTGATCTGAGCTTTGAACTGTAATGTGCATAACCATAAAAATTTTTAATTCCACATTAATCTTAAAAAAAGGTAGAATTCCCACTGACTTTCTTGTGTGTGTTTGTATAAAACTGCAGAGCTGTCTTGCATCTGAAAAGCTTGCAGGTGATAGAATGAATGTTAGCTTTTTTAAAATGAAATACTGAATCCTAATGGCTGTAAGATGATAGCTTCAAATATATTTACAATATAGCATGTATTTATATATATGTATTTTTCTTGAGAGACAGTCTTCAGAATTAGCATCTGTGCTTGCTCCCATTCTTTCCTCCCTTCTGAAATGTTTCCTTTCAGTTGAATGAATGTGCTTATGGTGTTTCCCAGACATTTGACAGAACAGCACTTAAATTGATAAAAAAATGTCTCTGAGAAATTAATTTAGTTAGATCTGTGATCCAAGAAAATACTGCTTAAGATCCATATCTTGTTAGTGTAGCGGATCTATTTGATATGTGTGCAGTTACTATGGAATAGAGGAAGTTTTAAAATCTTTACTGGAAATGCATGGATTCTGTTTTTCATTTTATTTCTGAAAATGTGAAGGATATTGTAGCTTCATAGCACAGGAGTTTAGATGTACTTTCATTATTCTAAACAATGCATCTAGCAGGAATATGTCTTGCTTACATATATGTTCAAAATGTCATCTCTGCTATTTTAATGGTCAGATTTAATTGGTATTTGGGTTTATGGCATCTTTAAAATTGGCCACAGTTGTTGACAAGTTAATGTTGAGTGTTCCTAGCAAGTACATTTTTATAAACTGATTGCTTGATATTTACATGAGCACATAAAATGATAAAGTGTTGAAGTTCTGCTACTGGTGTTACAGAATGAAATTTCTAATAGTCATTACTTCAAATATACATGAACAGTTAATATTATACCTTTTGTGTCTATTTATACAATGATGACATCTTTTAAGTTGATGTGAATGTGAGGATCACCTTTGTATAAGCCTTGAGCTCAACCATATGCTAGTATTAGTGCATTCCATGACTTTTGCATGAATTAGATATTCATTAATCAGTTATTGAAGTCCAAACAAATGAAATAAACAAAAGTGCTTCAAGGGAATACATAAATATTTATCATGATACTTTCAATATGATGGTGTCTTTAAATGTGAGGGAAAAGGGAAAAAATAATTCAGTCGATGTTTTTGCTTTTAACTTGTTCGTTGTCCATTTTTGTCTTTAGGCAAGTAGTATGTCTTGATCTCTCTGGAGGTCTTTGACATACCCTTCTTGGAGTTCCCAAGGACTACAGTTTACATAGTATTGAATATGATTTTCACACAGTTTTGTGCATGTTGAGAATAACCATAAGCATATGTGGTGTTTGAGCATCTCTCTGTAATTCATAGAAACTTTTGGTTCCTATGACCCCAGTAGGCTAGATATTTTTCTCCTCACTAATTTTTACAGTGAAGATGTATCAATTATATTAATATCTAAGAATGTTTTGTTCTGTTTCCCTTTCGTTGCTCAGGTTTGGGAGGTTTTAAGGTTAATTTAATAAATATTTAGATGCGTTCAGAAAGTAAAATATTTCTCCTCCCTATCCAAGCAAATTTCCTTTTCAGGAATGTTTTCTAATTGCTGTAAAGTATGTATTGAGGATGTAATTGGAGCTGAGAACAGTTTTGGGGGTCTACTGTGTACGAATCTTACATCTGGTATTGACTGTATGCATGATGGGCAAGTCATTAAGCTTCAGTGTATTTGTTTCTTGTTTTTACTTACCTTTCATGTAAGGGTTAATATAATGGATTGCTCTTGGGTCTTACATGGAATTTACTTACTTGTAGAAGAGATCCTTTCAGAAAAATAGCACTTTGGGTTGTTATGTTCCAAAAGGAGATAGTGTCAAGTTTTCTTTCCCAGAGTAAAGAACTCATAATTTGTCAGTACCTCTTTTTCCCAGGCACAAGTAGATGTTGTTTCTGAAAGTGTAAGAAACTGTTTATGGAAGAAATATCTTGAATTTTTTTGTTGAGCTTTCTCAATATAGACATGTAATCTTGATTATTGATGTAGTTCATGTTTTTTTCTCTGAAGAGAGAAGGATTTCTATTATTAGGAATACCTCTAGATGCAATTTATTAAAAAAAAATAAATGTACAGATGGAAAGAGTACTTTAACTGATTCTAGGCATCTCTTCATATGCATATGGGAACCTTCTGGAAAGAAGAAACCATTTGAACTATTTGAGTTTATCCATGTAAAAATTGTCTTACACATTCAAGTTTCTTAGCTTTGGTAGTAAAAGTTGGCTTTGTTTTGGTTTAATGCATGTTGTATTTGCTTTTCTTCCTGGAAGTCAGTCTCTGCTCTTTTTTTCCTTAAGGCAGCAATTACCAGTATCAAAACCAGTAATCTGAGTCTTCCTGTCTTACTGGCCCACTCACTGCCAGTATTTGTGTTATCACACACCTTCATTTCTAAGTCCAATTGAACTGCTGTTTTTTCTAAACATATATATTTCCTTACAAAATATATTTGGAAATGTAGAGATTTTATGATGGCAGTTGTTTAAAGGGCTAAAAGTTTTGACAGGAGGGTTAGTCTTAAAAATAGTAAAAAAGAAGCAACTATCAGAATGAAGAATGAAGAAAGATGAAGAAAGAAAATACAGACTTCCCTTCCAGTTTCACCCTCTCCAAAGAATTAGTACCATTTGGTTAATGGGCTTTCTTGGCTAAAATAACCATTATCTAAGTTGATTTCAGCACCTTGTCACTTTAACCATTTATTGTCACCTAACTGGACTACAGCTGCTGCATGTCACAGAAAAAATGAAAAGGTGTTACCAAATGTGGCTTAATTAGCCCACGTTTAAAATTCACACCTCGTTTTATTTAACTACAGAAGCAGCAGTACTTTATGAGAGGATTCTGCCTTTAATTGGGATTCTTGGGCATATCCACTTAGCTTTTCTGTTATTTTGATAATGTTTTAAATGTAATTTGAATATGGAGAGAACTTTATGTTAGTTGAAGTGTTACAAGTTGGGAGATGGCAATATGGGTTATGAAGGATTTAGAGAGCATGGTGAATGATATTATAGGAAGTCTTTAAAGATATATTGTACTTAACTGATGGCAGGTTTTGTGTGTGTTTGCAACAGTGTTTCACACAGTAGCCTAGGGAGTGCAGAATACTGGATAGCCTTCAGTTCCTAAACTGGAACCTACTGCAAGAGGAGTCATACCAGCACAGTGTTTTGTGAAGATTGTGTGTTTGCCAGCAAATGTTTTGTTCATTAAAACAGAAGGTTCTAAGGGGGACAATGTGAGGATGCTTCAAGGACCCCTGATATGCTATTTTCTGCTAAATCACTCTTTTATGATGGAGCTAACCTCATTTAATGCTCTGGTTCCCCAAGGTAAAGGACACTTGTAGGCAAACTTCATTCTTACAAAGGGTAAAAGCCTGCTGTCTCAAAGTTGTCTATATTGTTTTAAAAGTAGAATTCAGTCCACCCTGTTAAATATGCCTGTATTCAGTACAATTTGTTTAAATTACAGGCCTTAATTTTCTTTGGGATTTTTTGTTGTTTGTTTTTTTTTAAATGCCAAGTTTTGTCAAATAGGTTTTATTTTCAACTCTGTGGTCCTTGCAAGTGCCAAGAGCAGATCGATTATTTCCTTTCAGATTGTAATGAGGTAGGCATGTTTTATCTTGTTACTGCCAAGATAAAATAATACATTTCTTTTGTAGGTGGAACACCTAGTTTGAAAACACTGTGGTTTGACAAAGGACCTGATGTGGAAAAGCAACGGTATAGTACGTTTCTGGCATGCTTTCACCTTCAGGACAGAATGGAAGAGCTTCAAGCTCTCGAAGCACCTGTTGCAGCATTCTGCTGCTTGCTGGCTTATCTTATGATGCAGGTAACTGTGGCAGTTGTTTTTTCTTTGACTGTTATCCCTGAATAGATATGTTTAGCTAATAAACTGTTTCTTGCCAGCCTGTGCTGGATTTTGTTCTTAATCTTTATTGTAGGCATTGTTATTAGTACTATTGTTATAGTACTGCATTACAGTATTTTTAATTATTCCATTTAACATGCCTCATTCTGTTCAAGAAACACTTGGATTTTTTTAGTAGTTAATCATAACTCTTATATGCCTATCACAAAGCCTCTTGGGCAGTTTGACAGAGAGTATGAACTGAGGGATTTGGGGACCTATTTGCAAATTAAAGCTTCTCTCTGTGTTTCCTTTGTGTCATCAAAAGAAGACATTCCTTCAGGTGACTATGCAGGCTGTGTAAACAGACAGTATAAATATTTGGTCAGTTCTCACTACGTTTTCACACCATCTTGTCAATCAGTTTCAAGCCAAAATTGAGGGATATGGCTCTTCTCATTAAATTCTGGCTAACGGAATCATTAAGTAGCAGTTCTGTTATAATTCTAAACTGGCAGCCTGCACAATACCTTAATTGTAATAAAGAGGAACACAAGTTTAAATACAATATTGGTTCATTATTTACATTTCTGATAGGTTTTTGGTATATTGTCTGTGCTTGCCACCTTTGAAATGCTGATCTCACAAGCAGTTTTCCCTCTTTGAGGATGAGAAAATTATGATGTCTTCTTCTAAACTTATAAGCTCTGTTGCACTTTTACTTACACTGAACTACATTTTGTCTTTTGCTTTTTCAGATTTCACTTTCCTCAATGACAAATTTATATTAGTGTATTATACATGAGAACAAGTTCTCCCTCACTTTCCCCATTTTTTCCCTTCATGTATTTGCTTAAACGTAGATGATGCATTGAGGAAGTGCATATGAGAATTATACAAATAATCCATATAACTTTTTTAAAAAAAATTTATAGCAGAATATAAATAGAAAGTTTTTTGAAGATGAAACTCATTAAACATCATTTTATGCCTTGTGGTTTCAATTCAACAATATACACATCATATACTTAGCTTTTAACATTTTATGTGTGTTTCATATTTGGACATGAAATCAGCTTCATTTATTTGTTTTCCATGTTTCGTTTATTTGTGCTATCCTGTACACCCTTTCATAGCATGATTACCAAATTATTTAAGAAGTTTCTTTAGTGAGACTAAGAAGTGGAGTAACAGAACACCTACAGAAATGTGGATTTACTGAGCCTTGATCACAGCATATTAATAACATATATATATGCTTGTTAGGGATATGATTTTCAGAACTTATTATGCAATGACTAATGTTAAAAATGGGAATTAAAACAGTTTTGCAGCTCATACTTTCAACAAGAATAGTAGCAGAGACATCATGCAAAGGGTTTAGTTTGATGGAAGGCTTTCCATAGCGGTGCCAGTTTCTCAACACCTGTCCTGTTGTCCTTGATTCTCTTCTGCACTCTGATACAATGTACCCTGTAAAGCAGACGAGGGAATTGATTTGGATTAAAATGTTTTTTATTGCTGAGTTGTTTTAAACTTTGATTAGTTCTGAGGTATTGTCCATTTGTTTTCTTGGGGTGTTTGAGAGGAAGACATGAGAGCAAGACTGTCAACAGCTATTCCTTGAGCTGGACTGCTTCCATTTGTTTTTATAGCTGAGAAAACAATGCTTGTCTAACTGTGGTCTAATTCTTGTTTTTGCTTCACACTTTAGTCTTACATTTGTATCAGAGAGGGAAGGTGGATTGTTTGCCCAAAGGTGATTTATGCTGAGCAATTGTAGGTTACTTTGAAGTAGGCTAACATTATTTCCTTCAACTCATATGAGGTAGAAATAAACTTGTTTAAAGATTCATCACTTATCATTTACTCTAAACTAAAACTTAGATTTATGCAGGAGTCAGCATACTGACCGACTTGTCTGACTTTCTCAAAATCTATGCTCAAGTATTTAATGAAAACTTCAGCTGCATTTTTTTTTTAAAGGGAGAAAAAAATCTCCAATAAGCAAATCTTAACTATGTAAAGAAAGTGTCAATTGAAAGAGTTATCTTTTCAGTGAGGGTGCTTTTCAAATGTCTTGCAAAATAAGAATAAAAATAGTGAAAAATTCCAAAATAATAGGTCTGTCTTTAAAGTTTAGGAAAAGGAGTGAGTAAGTTCAAATACCAAGCTGTCGTTAGGGGATATCCACTCCAAAGATTGGAGTAATTTCTCTTTCAAGCTCTAGGAGTTTTGCAAGAAATCTGACAGTAGAGGTGTGATAACTCACCAAGTTCAGTTACTGAATAAAATATTTCTCTAAAGAAGTGCTTTGATACTTGTAAGCATTTTGACTGTTCTGCTCTGCTAGGGCTATTTCCTTGCTGTTGGACTCGCTAGCAATGTTTGACTTTTCTTAGGACAAAATGGTGCAAGTATTACTAATTGTGTTGTAGATGAAAGTCACTTTTTGTGTTACTGCAATGTATAAAATGTGCAAGTTTAGTAAACCTCTCATTGCATTCTACGCAGATGTGACACTTGATGTGAAATAGGGGGTAAAGTAGGGCCATTATCGGATCTTAGTAGCCATGAGTTAAAAAATACCAAGAATTGTTTTGAAAGCTTAAAACTTTGCTGATATCCCTCACAGTCTTACGCTTTGTGCAAGTTTTAATAGCATTGTAGAGAGGAAAGTGTTTTACAGTGGGACAAGCAGCAAGGCCTGATATGGAACAAAAAAAATTCTCAGTAGTGTTTGAATAATACTTATCTTGAGGAGGAAAGAATGGGTTACTCCTAACAAAGAAATGAATTAAGTAATTATAGATGGCTTCTTAGTGTGGTTTGGGGTTTTTATTGTTTTGTTGGTTTTTCCTATTAATTTACAGAAATATTTTTTTTTGTTAATTTTTCTCTCCATTTTTTTGGTCACTTTTTTTTTAATAGCCTTAATAGAAAATCTTAACAGATTGAAATGGGATGTACACAGCATTCCTAAAAAATCAAACTGTTAAAAGAAAGACAATGCCAAGTTTGGGGCAGCTTTTTAACTGTAGTGTAAGCTCACAATTCAAATTTCCACACTTTGCAAGAGAAACTTCCTTTCAGCTTCGATTGATAAAGAATTATTATGTTTTGTGTATCTCAGAGTCCTCTATAGCCTCAACATTTGAGAGGTATTTGAGACCAAATATCAGGCAGACAGCCCAGACAGATAGTTGGTCTTGATGCATATGTACAATCTATAGTGTTCTTATAAGAGGAAGCAAATGGTTAAAACTGGACTGGTACTGTCAGCCAACAGATAACTCTGTAAGCATTTCAAAGACATTTTACTGATAATTACATCTGTGGCTCACTGAGGAGGTCTTGATTCTGGGTCTTGATTCTAAAACAGCTCATTTTTTTTAATCTCATTTTTTTGCCATGCTTAGTGTTATGGAGATGAGAGAAACTCCAAGGGAAGAGGAGAATGAAGGGTAGGCGTTTTGTCTGGTGTATGGATATCCATGTAAATATGCTATACACAGGTATTGGGGTGTGCAATTTATTCAAGTTGTGAAAGTAAATATTTTACTTTCTTTGTATTTTTCCTAGATGATACATTCATAGTGATCATAACTTCTTAAGGTCATTGATTTAAGTTTGATGTAGTTGTGCAAGATGAGTCAATTTTCAGGAAGTTTCTCTTCAAATCCTTCAGCTAATGTGTTATTTTTTCACTTGTTCTAGGTCAGTAGCCTCTCTCTGGAGGACTTAGATGCATTTGTGGCACTCATCCTCTGCCTCAAGGGGAAGTCTGCTGCTCAACTGGCAGGTTTGCAGGTAAGGACTGCAGTAATTGAATAATATCAAATGTTTAAGGTATCTTGTGGGTTTACTTAAAAGTAAGGGGGGAAAGAATTAGAAGTGTTTGGAACCTTAACATATCATCCCTCTGAAAATCTTGCTTATATTTCCAATAAATTTTCTGTTACTTTGAGCAGTCTATATTAGAGTTTTAGAAGTATTTTTTGCTGATAGCAAGATAAACCAAACCACTCATGGTTTCAAAAGAACCAAACTAACAAAAGCAGTGTGATTCCAGTTTCATTATTTGATTCATTATTACAGATAAAGTCTGCCCTCCTATCATTTTTTTTTTCAAAATTCATCACAAATTTGTTCTGCAGCTGATCAAGTGTTAGATCTATGTAACAAAAAGGAGGCAATGAGAAGGCAAAATGGAAAACAGTAGAAATGTAGGATTTATTTCTGTCAAAGACTTTAATATAGTGTTGCACTTAACACTGAGACTGTCATTATTTTATCAAGTCTGTTGTGGCAGTTGTTCAGTAAACGCATAAAGGAAGCCAAGCATAAGCAGAAAGCATTGGAACAATTTGTTTCTAGGTGCTCTTACAGGTACTATTATGTAAGCTTCTGAAGTGCTTGGAAGTTTATTCTGCTTGAATTAGATGTCTGTGCAATTCATTTGTGTGGTGGTTCTATGAAATTATCAAGGTCTCATCATGGCTAGGCTTCACAAACAAAGATCCGGGGAGGGCTCCATCCACGCTTTTTACAAGCGCTTTTTACAAGCGTGCTGATGGCTGAAAAGGCCGACACGAGACAGACAAGAGCGGTTGCAAAAGGCACAGCAGAAGGACTCCTTAGGAGGTATAATCTGCAAGA
>VWZO01019149.1:105209-153331 GCA_013396975.1 Bucco capensis
ATGTACCATCGCCAGCATAGCTCACAACCGCATAAGACTACACAGGCTACTTTCCCACTCATAACAGTTAGGAAAAGCGTTTCACTCCCTACTTTTCTGTCAGCCAACTGTACTCAAACCCAGGGAATACCCAGAAATATTCCTTTATCCTGACTGCCCTTTCATGACACAATAAAATAAGCAAGGTCAAGTTATAAAGGAATATTACTTTCTGAAAATAACATCATGTTTATACATGAAGATTTGATTATTTTTCAGGATCAATGGTTTCAAAGTACCAAAATGTCTACAAAATAGAAAAGAGATTTTATATGTCCTTTTTCTCCTAAGTTTTTTTTCTAGTTTCCTTGTGTTCCCCTTATATGGTAGATAAACATTCTGATTTGCCCAAGCCTCCCAGAGTGTGTATACATAAGGTCAGAATTAAATTTTGAACCCCAGGTAGCCTGTTTCCTTTATTTCTATTTTAATCTGGTGTGTGGTTTTGGCAAAAAGCCCAGAGAGCCATCAGTCTAACTTTGAGGCCATTGTAGAGAAAAAGAGGCACTGGCAGTCATGCTTGCAGTCTTGTTTGTGGTATTATGCTTGCCCTGGTTGTTTACATGTGCTATTATAGATTCTTTCACCTGTAATGCCTGTAAAATACTACCCAAACAGAAGAGGCCATAATGACTTATAAACACAGATATTTCTTTTTTTTTTTTCAAGATTTCTCTAAATATGTGAATATATGAAAACTTTGGAGATGTAAAGTTGTGAATCGTATTTTCTGAAAGTTGTAGCAAAGATGAGATGGGAGAAATTGGCTAAAAAGGAAATACACCTGGAAACTCATAAATGAAATTTGAGTCCTGTGAACTGCTTTTAAAAGTGAAATTATGTCAGAAAATACAAAGTTAGTAGCAGATGCATGGGTGGATATACACATTTCTGCTGGAATTTGTGGCAATTGCAAGCTCTTCATAGCTTTGCCGTAAAATACTCAGTTATGCCAGAATATCTGCTCTGGAGTAATTATATCTTTTGTACCATTTCTAAAAGGAACAGTTTGGTTGTGTATGAGCTATAAGAAAGTTAGGCACTGAAGTGTATTCCTTCAGTTTAAGTGTTTTTAGTTATTTAAAAAGTATTACTAGTACAAAATGAGCACAGTCTTTTTACATCTTAAGTGATAAGCTCCAGACGGTCTTTGCAATTTGATTGCAAATGAATTTTCACAAAATGCATATTAAGTATTAATTAGTTTGACAGGCAGAAGTAGTTTAAGCAAGAATTGTAGTTGCATGGAACCTTTGAATATTTTCCATTGTATGGTATCATGGAAGCAGAACTAGCTTGGTAATAGTTTTATACCAATATTACAGGATAGTTTTCTCTGAATATTTTCCTGAATAATACTTAGCCACATACATGCAAAAAAGCAGTATGTTTTAAAGTAGTGGGTAGGTGTCTTGGTATTTCAGAAGGACGTTGCTAATTCTGTATTTTCAAACTGTATTCTTTCTCCCTTGCCATGCAGACAGGAAAACATAAATAATATCCAGATTCTGAACATTCCAGAATTTGTCTACTGACCTATTTGGCAAGACAAGCTACATTTGTCAACACCATTAGATGTGATACTTTTCAGACAGACTCCAAACAGGCTTTGTGAGCTATCTGTATTTTTCAGAATATAATTGTTTTTAAAAAATCCTTTTTTCCCCCAGAGAATGTATGTTTATTGTGCCTTTGTGACTGTTTCCTAATAAATATTTGCTTGAAGTCTAATTGGATTGAGGAAAACACGAAACACAAGTAAGAATATTGTAAAGATCTTAATGATAAAACTTCTTACATACTTAGGACCTGCTTCTATGATGTACATTGGTATTAAGTAAAGTGGAATTTGAGTTCATTCCCAAGTGCTTTACTGAATCAGCTTTGTATTCCCACAAAATTTACATCTGTCAAAAGTTTTTTAAAAATGATAGGTGAGATTGTAACTGGCAGGGGATAGGGAATGAGAGGGGAGGATTGAGGTGACTTACTGATCTTGGCTTTGCTTCCCAGACCATTCTCTCATCTGCAGTCTTAAGGTTTTCTCAATGTTCTGGGCTAATCAAGACAAGAGTCAGCAGTGTGGGATGGGATTGCAAGCTGAGATTGGTTAGGTCCCTGTTCACCCTCAGAAATACGACTTTCTTCTCATTTCCTCAAGATAGTCTTAAATTAACTAATCCAAGTAGAAATAGTTGAAGTCTTCTAGATGCTAAATTAATTTTTGTTTAAAACACTGAAAAAAGTTTACATTATTAATCAAGAGGAAGTTGCATCAAAAACCTGCTTATATTAAATCTGTCAACTAAGGTTGAAAGTATTCAGTCTTCCATACTCTACTTTGCTCTCCATAACTGTTTTGGCCTTCTGAATCTGCATGCCTAGTTCAGTACTGCAGAACCTATTTATTTTCTCTAATGACTTCAAAGTGGTGGGTATGACTCCACCATTCTGTTACTGAGAGTTGAAATACTGCATTTGCATGGATCAAGCATTAGTGCAAATACATCTCAGGAGCTGAATTTAGACAGTGTTTACAGTATGTTTTGAAAATTCCAT
Organism: Bucco capensis; assembly: GCA_013396975.1. Taxonomy (NCBI): domain Eukaryota; kingdom Metazoa; phylum Chordata; class Aves; order Piciformes; family Bucconidae; genus Bucco; species Bucco capensis. The sequence goes on from VWZO01019149.1 coordinate 107,808, forward strand.
CACTGATTCTGTTGCTGGTTTTGTAATCATCTCTTGAAGTTCTGAAGAAATTTAAGTTTTCTTGGTCCTGTTGCATGGACAACTGGCTCTACCTTTCTTTGCTGCTGTTGGTTCATAAGCATACCAAAACCCAAATCTTTCTTAGGCTAACATATTCAGCTTCCAGACAAGCATATTTAGCTTCTGCCCCACTCTGCCCCATTTTCCTCTTTACCAAATTGGGTATACTTATTAGTATTATTTCAGTCTGCTTCCCTGAACATTTTTTACATTTGACATAAGCTCAAGTATCAGAATTCACATAACTCTGTGAATTCTGTTATGTGCCACTGGCACAAATACAAACCCCAGCATAACTAGATGAGCTCTTCTACCTTCTGAGAAAAATGCATTTATTTAGTTGGACACAGCTTGTCTACAGAGAAAATCTTGAGGAAGACTCTTGAACTAGAGGATTCATATTCCTTTCTCATGGATTTGCTCTGCTTTTCTGTGAGTTTTCCCATTTACTGCCATGTAGCTCATTAGCAAGGTTTCAACAGTGAAGAAATAGGAGCTGTGTTTCAGATATAAATTGCTTTTGGGCTTTATATAGCATAAAGACTTTTTCATTATACTTAAGGTAAAAGCAGCTCTGGAATTTCAGATAACGAAATTACTGTTAATTTTTAATCCATGCTCAGTAAAACCGCAAAAGGTGAAGTGTAGTTATTGCTAGTGAGAGTAATAAACCTCTCCCAAAATATTAAGCAAACTGACAACTTTGAAAAAGTCAGAGATAACTTATTACAGACAGGGAAAACTGTCATATACAACTGTCAACTGACATTTTCCTGCCAAGCTTGTGCTGAACTAAGTGTACATTTACTCAGGAGAAAATTATTTTTTACTTCCTTGAATATTGTGTTAGAAGGAATAAGCAACACCTGAGGGTTGGAGTTTGCATTGTGTAGGTGGGGTTGCTCTCCATTCCCTTTAAGGGCTGATCTGTGTCCCCACAAGGCAGGTGATGTTCAGAGACTGGAGCCAGGGAGGGAAGGGAGTGTGCAATCAGGAAGCAGTGGCACCTGCCTGTCATCTGTTCAAGGCTGCCTGCACCTGCCTGCATGCCCCTGTCATGTCTAGCAGGAATACATGCTGCACATCTGTCTAGGCTTTCCCTGAGGAAGCAGATGGCTATGTGTAACTTCAGAGAAGCAAAAATGTTTTCTGAAATGGCTTAATGAGCCATTTGTAGGTAGATGGAGAGAGAAGATAAAACAAGCCTTTGTGAATATGGTTACAGTGCTTTGTAGGATATACTGAATTTTTGTCAAATTACTGTAGTAGAAATGTTCACCTTGAAGATGGCAGAAACAGCTGTACTAACTAAGAATTGATTTGCTCCCTTTTATTTCAAGTGTATTCTTGATTGACATTATCATTGTCCATGGGTTAAAAGTCAAGATAGTGTCTGGTTTCTATATGTTGCTTCTTCTATGACTTTGGTCAGATTGTTCAGTTCTTTCATTTTAGTTCTTAGGTGTAATACTCATGCACCAGTAGTCTCAATAATAGAAGTTATTTAGCCAAAAGTGCTGTAAAAATGTGAATTTTTTAATATATTCTCAATGTTAATATTGATGTTGCATGTGTATTCTGCTCTCCTTCACCTTTATTTTGACATTATTTCATTTAACATTCGCTGAACAGTAGCTGAGATGTGGCTTTTTAAATGGAGCTGTGTAAAGAGAAAAGTGATGTATGTACATATAACATCCCTTAGCAGCGTTGTATCTTGGCACCTCAAGACACCATTACTTGGTAAGACAATTCTATCTCAGTGTTATAAGTGAGGAAACACCACCCAGGGACACTAAACACCGGATGCATAAAGGTGGTTGTCACCAAGCAAAATCAGTGATTTATGGGGAGATTTGGTTTATTGTTTAGGAATCTAATCCAGTGTGTCTGAGTGTCACACCAGCATTAGTAGGAAGCATATGCACGTTAACTAAAAAGGTATATTACATTCAGCTAGGCTGCTGTATATTCCCCTGATAGATTTAAAAGAAGAGAGATTCAGTTCCTTGCCAAGTATGAAATTGTCTATGTATTGGTTTTAGCAAGGGCAGTTAATGCATAACTAAGTATAGTTTCCTATACAGCAATAGTTTCCTATTTATGTGTATAGGATACTGAAATATATCTTGGCAGAAAATACTTCTGTGCTAGGAATGAAGTTCCACTGAGTTCCTACTAAAGTCAATGAGAGTTTTACTACTGAATTAAACAAACTTCCAATTGAAAAACAATCACTCATTCCGCTCAGTGTTATTTACTTTTTAGTAAAATTGTACTATTGTATGTTGTATTTTTACATTAAGACTTCAGTAACAACAGAGGCATACTTCAGTCTAGCAGCAATGGCAAGCAATATTTTTCAATTATAGGAGGCTGAAAGTGTAGTGGTTCTGCAGGAAGTTTATTGTGGCACAGCACCTTGGGTCCAAAAGGTCCAAATAGGTACCTTTTGTTTTAAAATGGCTATTGATGAGTTCCTGATGTTGGAATGTCAGTGAATGTTTAATTCATCAGCAAAGCTCCTGACTGAAGTGCTAACATCCCAAAGTTTGGCTTATTACAGAGCATGCATTTTCTCTTAAACAGCATTCTTCTTCCTGTTAAGTACACCATTTAAAATGGCTGAGTTACTCTCAAATAAACTGTCTCCCTGCTTATATTCAATTTGCTCTGACATAGTGCTGATACAAGAAAATGTAGAATATTACATGCAAGTAATGTTATTTTCTTTAAAACCTTTACTTGTAGTCAGTTCCTGAATAGCTCAGGAGACAATCTTTATACAACAGCTGCATGCACCAAAGATTCTCTAATTTCACTCTGTGTCCATCTAACAGATACCAGGCATTGGTGTTCTTATGCCAAAAGGTAGCAACTTTCATAGCATATGGTATTTTTCCATTCCCAGAGAAACAGGTATTCTGGAAGTGAATACTCTGGTTGTAGCTTAATTACAAATCAATTCCTTGTATCTTGAACATACCTGATCACAAGTTGCTGGTTGGCATTTCCTTTCATAGGTCATCTGAGATACTGCTGTATTGATTCATAGTACAATTTATCTTGGACCTTGGGATTGTCATGAAATAGAAGCAGACCAGTTCTTCATTTCTTAGTCAACCCGTGGACTTAACACCTGGAAAATTTATTAGCCAGAACTGTTTGCCTGGGACCATATCACTTCAAAAGGTGAACTGTAGTATCAACAATTGTATTGTGCAACTGCTTTGCAATACAAAGAAACCCTAGGAAAAAAAGGAAAAAAAAACAAACAAAAAAGACAAACCAACAACAAAACCCCCAAAACCTGTATTGCGCTGGCAAACAATATTTGTTCTCCTGGAATTCTCTATACTAATCATCTCTTTTCAGTAACAGTTTTATTTGAAGAGCTTATGTACTGGACGTGACATTAGTAACACTTGTCATAATGTTTCTGGAGGCTGCTGAGCTTCGGTCATACTAAATTTTGCCTAATCTAATTCTGTTTAAGTTCACTGGTCTTTCTGTTGGTTTCAGTGGGAAATACGTCAGGCCCTTAGAAAGTATATACTCAAAACAGCTTAAGAGAGGGCATGGTCTTACATTAGGACAATTAAATAGTTCTTGAATATCTGCTCTGACAAGAAAAAAAAAACCAAAACTTAATTTTTAAGCTTGGCTAATTAAGCTTTTGACAGTTTTAGCAGTGAACTTCCACCTATCAAAATTTATTTGTAGTCGTACTGATGTCTTAATCCATGGCAACAGTTTCACAGTACTCTGTGAAAAATGTCCACAAGATAGGCCACCAAACAGCAGCACACTGAGCAAATGCCTAACCAGCTATCATTTGCCAGTATAGTCTGCAATTGTGAAAGGGCACACTGAATTGGCAAAGGTAGCTAAAGTACACTGCTGAGTGTCTTGGTGGTAGAATTTTTACTCCTAAAACCTTTTTCTGTGGACCAGTCATATGATTAAACAAGAGAAGAGGGGCTAGAGTAGGGTATGGATAGGGACTTTAGATTAGGAATGTGGTCAAGATGCAGGTAGTGGCAAATGAAGCACCTCATTTTAAAGATTTTGGTGAAGGAGCTAGTCAGGGTAGAGCAGAATACAGAAATATATAGTGAGTGTCAGAAAAGAAAGGAGTGGAAGAAGTTTGGTCTTTAAAGGCTTACCATGGAAAGTTACTGGAACTAAGAAAGGGAAGTGACCTTTTGTATGTTTAAAATTTTTCTCCATGTCCTCTAATAACTTTTGAATATGTTGGCTAATTTCAGCCATGTTTAACAGAGACGTAGGAGTCTCTGAGAGAAGAGTTACTGCTGATCGTTTTAAATAGACAGCTGGAGAGAAGGCACTCTAAATTACTCAACAGGAGGAAGCTTTATTGTGACACCACATTATTAGGGCATCCATGTGAGAGAGAGACATTGCTACAGTCATGGGAAAAAATTGCAGGTAATTACTGAACCCTTTGGTATGCCAGTGACATAGCACATACAGAAGCCCATCAGTTCCTGGTGTAGACTAGGAGTCTGTCAGCAGTTTGGCCCCGTCAGGGAGAAACTTCTATTAATTGCAAGTCAGATGGAGCTACCCATACTTTCTCTTCTCATAAATCCACAATATCTATCTGATGTATTAAAAAAAAAAGGCAAATGTGATCATAAGATATTTTATGATATAAGATATGTTCTGCTGCCAGATAAATCCACTATTATCTATATGAGGGAAAGGTGAGAAGGTTCAAAGATAAATGTTACCAAATTATGAGCATGTATTTAAGACAGTAAAAATAAAAAATTCTAATGAATCCAATTATTTTTTTTAGAAAGGATGTAGCTGTTGGCTGGGCTACAGTCAGATGGTTAGCCTGATGACTGTAACTCAGAATATATGCAAGTGTTCTGTAAATGTCACATGTATTATGGACTGTAATTAGCCAAGTAATCATCAGATCAGAGTTGAACAGTTGTGGCTAAAATAAGAGAAGTAATGTTACTTTAATCTTTTTTGCAGGTGCTAGTGTGCTGCTGTCCATTACATAACTGTGTGCAGCTGAAGGGGCTAAATTGCTTATCTGGTGATATTCATTATCATAGAAATGTCATTTATGCTGAGTTTTGTTGTAGATGTGATTAAGAGCTTGGATAAATGCTGGTGTTTTTGAAAATTAAAGAAATGAGAAGCAGTCTTTGGAACTGAAGGAGATTTTTATCTCATGGCAGACTGGTTAGCAGTAGTGCTTTTGTGTTATTATTTTGTAGGATGCTTAAAAGTAAAAGCAATTTTGAAGCATTTTTCAGGTTGACTTTATTGGAGTTTTTGGCTTAAAGTAAATAACAGTGTTATTCCACAGAGAGGTATCATTTTACATCAAACTCCTGATAAAATTCAGTAAATAAACTTCCCTGAACATATAAACACTAAACAATTGGATTGTTTACTACTAAATATTTACTGTGAATCCTTAGAAGTGTTTAAAAACTGGTTTTTCTAGTTTCTGTTGCAGCAAATGCCTTCATAGGATCTCTTTTCAATCCCCATTTTCCTTTGCACACACATTGTTTAAGCAGGAAGAGCTTAATTTAAGCCATAATCTTTTATCAGAATAAACCTTAGACATGTTTTCAAAATACTGGTGCTCATCTCCCCACCTCAATTTGACAGGTCAAGGAAGCAGGTGACGTGCTACACTCCCAGCAGCCTATTGCTTAAAGCTGACTGATGCCAAGCAATGTAATTGTTTCACCAGTCCATCTCTGTAGGACAGTACTCCTTAAATTTACCACCGTTGCACCAGTTTAGAGTCTTTGCTCAAGATCAGATCATATAGTTCCGGTGCACAGGGGGTTTAGCATCTTCTGTCAGCTCACACTGGGAGTTTATACTAATGGCTGAAGGCAGGAAGATCTGGAATTCAAGAAAGGACTTCTGTCCTTTGGTTGAAAGAATTTGTTCAGTGATACTTTCCAATGCAGAATTTAACTTCAGTGAAGTTGCTATCAGCTGGCCGTTCATCTCTTTATATTTGGAACACAATGTGCCTTAGCTCTCCCAGGCAAAGCTGAGACTTACTGTTTTAATGACAAGTTCCTGAGATAGGATCTACCTGCTGGCTTTATTGCTTAAGCTTAAATTGCTTATAGTTAAATATTTGATCATTTAAGATACAGGTGGGTTTGAGGGAAGTAATGTAAGTAGTAGTATACTGATAATATACTGACTGAGTTCAAATAGATCTAAAAAGAACCGGTTGCACCAAGAAAGTACTCAGATTTGATCACCTTCACTTGAATTCCAGCAGTTTATTGCTTAGGTCAAAATTAATTTATTTTTAGTTGTTGTTCTTCAATTAATTAATTTTAATGAGAAGTTTGCAAATACTAACCTGTCCTTGAGTATTGTATTTTTATAACAGAAACAAGTATGTTCTTTTAGGGGGGCAGTGCAGGGGTGGTGGAATGGGGGGAATTACGTAATTTTAAAGTTTTTATTAAATTTTACTTTAAAATGTTAGCCATGTTCATATCTTCTGTATTCAGCTCAACTACAGGAAGAAGGCAGCAGATTAGTAAAGAAATTGAGTGTGTAAAAACAACTTTAACATAGTAACAGTTACTAATACACCCCTTTGTAGTTGAAAAAGTGTCTCCAGAACTCATTCTTAAAGGTAGTATTTGTAGTATTTAGTGCATTGAGACATAGATGGCAAGTACCACAAGTAAAGAATTGTAAAATTATTATAATATCCTTACATTTCTCCTAGTTTTCTAGAAATGGAGGTAGTGGGGTGGCTTTGCCATTGGCTATGGTTCTGGTCTTTATTTGTGTCTGCTGACATCTGGCATTTTCAGATATTTACCCTCACATTTCAAGTCCTGTAGAACCTATTAATTCTTTTAACAGAATCTGAACCCTCTGAATTCCATAGAGTAGAATAGTGAGGGAGATGTATGATTTTGCAAACAGGTTGTGTAGCTTTCGAAGTGCATAGGATACACCTCTACTAAAGATATACTTTTGAATCTGCAAGGAAGACTCAGAGAACTAGTAGTATTTCCTTAATAAACTATAAATGTACTTTCATATGCTGTTTTTTATTATTATTTAATTAGATTTAATTTGAACTGGAAATTTGCATTTCATACACAAGACCCATGTATTTTTCCTCCTGTAAGTAAAAACTCTGCAGCAGGATATGCAGTCTCTTGGTCTAGATCTGCAAACTGCTGTGAGTGAACACTTTTGTCTCCTTGCAGAGCCTCTTCCTGTGGTCAATGAGGATGCATACAAGGACAAAGATCAGCCTGAACTTGTGGTCCATAGGCTAAAGTCCTGTGTTTCTAGAGCAGAAAAAGGCATGAGATAAGGCTATGATGATGGCTGTTCTAGCAAAGACATTTCTTGAAGTGTAAGAAAGAAAACCCGTTACACATTTGTGATGTGGATGCTGTAGCACTTCACTCGCTCTTTTCAAGTGGGTTTACCCAGTTCAGCTCAGGCCTTCTAAAGCATGATATCAGTGACCTCTGCTCCAATTATACTAGAGGACTGTGAACTTTGAGTTCTCAGTCCTAAGTTAATGTTGTCAAAGAGGAAAAGTAATCTTTTTTTTTTCCCAAATGCTGAGAGGGTGAGGCGCTGCTGCTGGTAGAAGCAGCAGCAGGGGCACAGTGCAGGCAGCTGGTGCAGGAGGAGCAGTTCTCACACACTTTCTGTCTCTTTCTCACAAATGTCATCAGCTGGTGGTAGGAGTAGCAGCAGCAGGATCACAGGAGTGTATCTCACATGATTCACTGGGGTCCTGAGTTTATAAAAATAGTAAAAAGAACAGACACAATTTCCAATAAGAAGTAATCTCATGGGTGTAATGCCCTGGAAGGCAAGCCTTCTTTTCTTTTGGAATTTTCCACTTCTCCTCACTGTAACATCTTTGCATTGCAGACACGAAGCAGTTGTGAGCATTCCCATGGCAAAGCAAGTCTGTGGTTTGCCATGTGCGCAGGCTCATTGTTATAGACTCACTGTGCTTTCATTTTCTTTGTTTTTTCATTGCTAGACATGGAAAATAGAAACTACACTTTCATGAATGTATTTCTTGTCTTATTAAAATAAAGAAAACACTGTTGATAGTTCTTGCTGTGGTCTTACCAGTATTGATTTCCATTAAAAAAAACAAGCCTCACCTCATATCCACACACACCACCCCACCTCCCACCTCTAATCTTTAGTGCTTTATTCACATTCTGAACCTATATCCCTAGACAGTGAAGTCTTCTACCTATACAACCTGTCACCAGCCACATTTTACCTTTTTAACCAGCATGTCTCAAGTGCAGTTCAAAGAGCACAGCTAGGGTTGTATTGGTGACTCAGACTTCATACAGTTAGGCAGAAGTAACAGTGTCAGGAATGGTACTACTCCAGCTTCATATGTCCACTCTTAAGTCACTTCATAAGTCCTATTCTATATTTTGCTATTTTGTGCATCACCATCAGAAGCAAAATTTTTCAATTTCTCATTGAGACACTTGTTCTGCAAATACATATGCTTTTGTTTTGCACTAACTTGAATAAAGTTGAGTTAGTTACATACTTGCGTTGGGTGCATGCTTAGAGTTTTCAGAATAAAGTCCATTTTCCTTATAGCTGAAGAGCAAAACTTTACCACTTGTCATAGTGCTCTAAAGTATTTTATAGAAGTTATTTAAAGTACAGGACAAGACTAGGGTGCATAAATTCTGGAAGAATTCCCAGCTTGCATTGATTTGCAGAAAAAAAAAGGGGGGGTGGGGGAGTTCTGAGGATTCTCAGCACTTCTTACCCTTTTTTCATCGCAATCATAAAGTCTTACCTTGTGATCATAAACCAAGCAAATTCAATTTTAAAGCTTGTAGTGATGTGGACTTGTTTCCTTAGCAGGTCTTAAGATTTGATCAGGTGACTGGAAACAGTCTGGTTAGTGTAATATAAAAATCTCTTAGCTGCAATATGATAATCAGCTGCGTGCACTCTTACAAACAATTTGCCAGAGCAAGAGAGTTATGAGTGTGCATGTAGTTACTAGTCTCAACTAGCAAAATGAGAGCTTCCATCTAGAGGCAGTAACTTCCTGAAACTCAGTAGCCTTATCCCACACTGAAAATGCTTGTATTTTAAAAGGAAGTGAGAAGGTCTTCTTTACTCAGGTGTGAAGTGTTACAGTCAGAAAAGGATGGGCCTTTCATTTTCTGAATGACTGCTCAAATTAGCTTGTTTTGTCTGTATTTGTCTGGATGTCAGTGGTTGTCTTCAGTTGTACTGGGTGAATTTTAGGTACTTAGTGATGTGTTGGGTCAGTGTCCTGGTGGCCAGGTGGATGTCTTTCAATGATTCAGTAGGGACAGAAGAAGTTCTTCCTAGAGGGCTCTGGAGCACCCTGCCTGATATCATTTGTCTGCATTGTCATCTTTAGGTCCTCTTTTGGTTATGCACTGTAGAAAAAACAGCCAGTGGAGGCACACCTCATATCTTCAAGTCAGCTTAACAGAACCCTACTGTCCTTTGTCTGTGGTTCAGGAGAACCCTGTCACAAAACCCAGTTTCACATAGTCAGATTATGCAACAGGCTTCAGTTCATTTAGTCCTTGATCAGGTTCTAGCTATATTCTTCAAATGATTTATTGTGGTTGTCTCTTTTGGAAGAAGCTTTGTAGCTCTCTGTGCTCACAAAGGTTTCCTGTTTTGTTATGTGGACCTCAAGGAAGAAAAAGTCCTGATCCATTAGTACATTTCATGTTGTATGCTACTACTTGTTATTTTAAATAGGGCACTGATGGTGTATGTGCATACCTTTAAGTCTTTTGGGGATCTTTCAAGATGCAAGATGTTGTTATTGTTAGTAATAATGTGCCAGTCCTTTCCATTGCATTTCAAACAATTCACAGGTCTCCAGGAGCTAGGGCCAAGACAGCTACATTTTTGCCCTTTCTGGATGCTATTCCATTTCCAGGTATAACTTATACTGTCAGGAAAACTGTACTGTAAGGGTATAACAGCTGCCAGGGTTACAGTACTGATGGTCACACTGTTATAAATCCCTCCTGGTCCTGACAGACTGCTTTGGTACAAACTGTGGAAAAGGCTTTCCCCACTGAGGCGCTTTGTACTGTTTACACAATACTTAAACTTACAGTTTGTCCAGTATTGGATTCAAAGCTTTTATAGTTTGCTATGTTCTGCCACATCAGGATGTTAAATTCACCCATCAAGTTTACTTTGGACATGAGTTTTAATTGTCTTTTTGAGTTTCTCATTTTGCATTTTCTGGATATTGTCATGACATTCCAGTATTTCTTCTGGAGGCACCCCTGTTGAAGTGACATAATTTGATTTTCGGACTACGGTTAGAGGAGATTTTAGTGTGTTTAAAATAAAAGCCTGGGCATGATAAGCTTTTTTCTGTTGTATTGTGTAATTTAAATTCTCTCTAAGTGCTTTAACATTTCCCAGTTGATCAAACTGTGGAAGTTCAGTGGATCACTGTACACATCGTTTTATACTCCCAGTTCATGTTTTGCATACCACTAACAGAATTCTTTCTGGGGAACTGCTAATGCTTGAGAAATACTATGGAGAATACCCATTTATTTTGTCTTTCCATTTTCATTTTGAATGTATCTATCTTAAAAACTTGAGTGAGATGCTGTATTTGATAAACTTTTTTCACTTTACTGAATACAACTAGGTACAGAATCCTTTGATGTAATCTACTGTGCCAGTAAAGGACCATCATAGTAACGGCTTTGGGACTGTGTATCATTTGCTTTGCTGTTCATGGTTATATGTGATAAGATTGCTTATATTTCCTTATTTCTGAGACTTACTTATTTTTTTAACTTTTTTTGTGTGTGTATGTGTGTTAATAGCTTGCACAAGTCGATTCCAGAGCTGTACAACTTGGCGCTGTGTTTATTCGTGGCCTTACAACTTTGCTTATGGCTAATAGTGCCTGTGGCTTTCCATTCAGAATGGATGATTTAATGCCTTGGGAAGTGTTTGATGGAAAACTTTTTCAAGAGAAATACCAGCAGTCACACCGAGGTTGCTCTTCGGAAGAGCTTTTGGAAGGCAATGTGAGTAAATGCATCCTCTTAGAGAGTTCTGTATTTGAAAAATATACCTGTCTAGGTTTGTTTGGGTTTTTTTTTAATATTCATATTCACTCATCCCCTTTCATTGTGTGTTTCCTCTCTTTTTTATTCATCCTCTCCACCAAAAAAAACCCGAGAAGGTAGAAATACTGAGTCTATGAAGGAAGATACAGTTTTACCTTTAGTTTTGTTTCCATTGTTCAGGGAATAATATAAGGCAGTGTCAAAATGGTTGTCAGTTTCAAAAAATGAAAATGCCTTTAATGGTTTTCTAATGCTAATATATTAATGAGATATTATTCCTGTAAGATTTTAAGGAACATATTAAGACTATCTTTAAGTCAGTATAGAGTGTATAATTTTTAAAGTGTCTAAGAGTGATATTTTTTAAGGTAATAAGGAACCTGAAGTTTGAGAAGAAGTTTTGATGAATTCAAACAGGAACTGGAAGTTAGAGGAAGGTACATATCTAGATATTTTTTTATAATCTTACCAAGTACCTTTCTGCTCATGTAAGTACTTACTTAGATGTCTGTCCCACTTTTCAGAAGCTGGGCATTTGTACAATTTGCATACTCTGTTACCAGAAAAACAGTACAACTTAAAATATGTCTGCCTAAGCAAGCACAGGAACATACCAGCAGAGTCTTGCTGAGTATGGGCCATATCTGGTGCATTACAGTGGCATCATATTCCAAATGCCTTAGTCCTGTTTTCAGGCATGTAATATCCCAAGTAACAAGTGATAGGACTAGAGGAAATGACTTCAAGTTGCACCAGAGGAGGTTCAGATTAGGTGTTAGAATTTCTTCACTGAGAGGGTTATCAGGCATTGGAACAGGCTGCCCAGGGAGGTGGTGGAACCACTGTCCCTGGAAGTACTCAAAAAACGTGTAGATAGGGTGCCTGGGGATATGGTTTAGTGGTGAGGATAGTAGTGTTGGGTGGATGGTTGGACTGGATGATCTCAGAGGTCTTTTCCAGCCATAGTGATTCTGTGTTCAGGCTCAGATGCAGGGTCTGTGGGACAGCCTTGCGCCTGTCTTAACGCACTAGTGAAGCCTCAGACTAGACCTGGCTTGTGCCCCACCAGCACAGAATGTTTGGAGAGATGCTTGCTATACTCATCTGAGTAGATAGCTCTTACAACCTTTAACTGATGTATTTTCATTGTGGAACTGAAAATTCTGTGTCATTTAATTACTTCTGAAAATTTTACCTTTGAAATGTTTTTATCTGCTGTTACATAAATCACTTGAAGTTAAAATAATATAAGTGATCATAGAGAAAAAAGGTTTTGGTTTTAATGATTTTAGTCTCATGCATTGAGTACCAGTTGCTGTATAATTAGTTGTCTTTTCTAATTTTTTGTCCAATTACATACCATCCTAATCTGGAATGATGAGTGGAACATGGGTGGATGGAATGTATGTATTTTCAGCATGGAGGAGGAGGGTAATCCTTTCCATATGGAATCAATCATGTCATTAGGACTATAGCCTCTATCCAAATCCTGTGGTTCCAATTAATTGGTCCATTGATTTCAGTAGGTTATGGACTGGTGTAGTGGTTCATACAGTGTTTTATGTAGAAGTTTTGCAGAACAATAGAGGAACTAAAGAATAAATGGGAAAATGTAAAACTATACAGATCTGTGTGAAATTGATACTGCTTTTCCGCTTGGGTAGTGTTTGTATCTGTCTAAATCTGTACAAAACTTATACTGTCTGAGAGGTATTTTTAAATGTGTTAGTATGTTTTAGCTAACATTTGAAAATCTTGGTATGGTCAGTTTAAAGTTGTATTTTAACCTGTTGTAGCTGGAAGATGAAGGAAGAGGCTTAGATTCCTAGAACAGAGTTGGAAATTTTCTTGATCAACTGAAATATCTAAGTTAGGATTTTTAAAAGCTTGATAATCAAGTTAAAACAACCCCAGTAAACTGTTCTGTTGTGGGGAAAAATAAGCTGGCCCTGTGAATTTTTACAGTAGGTCAACTATCTTTTTCTTTTTTAGGAATTATTTTATGGGACATATATGGCAGAAATAGCTCGCAGACTAATAAAATGGCTTTCCACCTTATCAGTTTGAGGCAAGAATCTGTTTTGGGGAGAATTGCCAAGAGGTGCCAGTTTAGCTGTAGACCCTGGCAAGGCAAGAAGCATATGTGATTAGTTTTTCCTATTATTATAAGTTCAACTTTAATAAATAAAACTGGTACTTAGTTCCTGGCAGAGCTTAATGTACCACTGGAAGCCAAGATCTTTCAGCACTTGTTTGTTAACAATCTGCCCTTGAGCACCATAAATCTAATCTGATGATAGCAACAGCATCGTATTCAGAAAAAAGTTATTCTACTTGGGATGTTTTGTTATGGAGAAAGAAAAGTAATAGGAAAAAGTTACTCCTTTTGGTGTTTGTTGCTTGTTTCCTAAGTCCAAAGATCCTTTCTTTATGTTCTGGACAGTTATATTCAGGGAGTTCAGAAGATCTCAAAGTCAGTGTTGTTTTGATTATGATAAGCTTAAATGAAGTTAATAGCTTTATGAAAATTATAGCACAAATACAGTCTTGGTTGAATATTTACATGCATACCAGAAATGTTGAACACTTTAGGGTTTGCCTTCCGCAGATTCTTGTACCAAAAGAAGAAAATTGCTAAATTAAATGCAGTTGATATATTTGTAGGCAAGTTTTTGTGTAACTTAGCTTTGGACTGTAGCAGCTGTTAAGGACAGAAAATTGGAAGCTTCTGATAAGAATCAAAATTAGAGCCATCTTGGTTGTTGAAAAAAAATGTATGAAGCTCATATTATACTAGTTCTGTTTTCTATAACAGTAATCGTATTAGTTTGTTTATCCATACAGAAAATTGGATGTAGTAGTCTCATAAAGCAGTGAGGCAATGATATTATCACTTTATTAGCCACTTTATTCTGCTTCTCACTAATGAGCATGTTCATGATCAGTTTTTTAAAATTAAAACCAAATTACCTAATGGGGTCCATGTAAGTGATATGCTTTGTCCTTTTCTGATGGTACCTTTCATCCACCCTTCATAAACACATTTTGAATTTGCTCTCCCAAGAATACAATGAAAGGTTTTTCCTGTTGCTGGGTATTCTTCACAGACTGTACTCAATTTGTGTGGAAAAAAAATAAAAATCTGTGAGTTTTGCTTAATACTCTATAAATTGGTTTGTTAACTCAGAAATGTGCTAGGAAAGTTTGCTGGAGGGTTCAGGGATTCAGACTCCGTCTGTAATTTAAGAAATCTCTATAGCTGCTGCAGTCTTGACGCCTACTGGATTTTTACCTTATGCTGTAATCCTCTTCCCTCCTTCCTGCTCTCCTTTTGCCTTGATGGTTACAAAAAGATTTCCATCCTGTAAAAATCAGTTCAGTTTTATGAAAATCACAAACAATGCTATTGCTTTAAAAACTGTCTTTTCATAATTCTTTCACTGTGTACTACTGCGTATGTTGAAGCATATACATAAGAAAAAAGAAAAAGATTCTAAGATCAGACACTTCTTCAAAGCTCATTGAAATCAATGAAAGTTCAGGATATATCACCTCTCTTAGTATTGCATCTTTAAATATCTTCAGCTTGTTGTTTTGACAGTAGAACTTTTTTTCACACCACAGGGTAAACATTTTTTTTAATTCTCCTGTTTCACTTTAGACTTGGTTATATTTTATCAGTCAGGAGTTGGGGCTGATGTATTACTGTTGTGTTAATTTTTGTCTCTAATACATGAGGTTAAGATACCTTGATTTGCACTGGTGTGTTTTCCATGAGTTCATCAGTCCTTATCTGCAGGCTTTAACCATCTCTGCCTGAGGTACTGCTGATAGAAACCTAGCTGAGTATATCTACAGGTGCAAGGTAATAGAATATGAAAGCAAGTGATTTGCAGATGTGAGCAGAGAAGAGGAGCAAACATCATGGAGAATGGAGAAAACATTCCTTCTGAACCCCCTTCCAAGGATCCATTTTTAATAAGAGGTGTTTGAACTTTGTTTCCTGAAAAAATGTGAACCAGATCTATCACCTTCATATATATATGAGTGTGGCTAAGACAAGTCTTTTAGTTGTGGTGTATGTGATTGATTTGTACTACTCCTGAAGAGAGAAAAGCAGAACAGTAATTGATTTTTAACCCTGTTGTCTACAGGAATCTTTGTATACACCCTTCCAGAATCTGAAGTCTTTCATTTGCAAGGCTTGCCTGGCTAAGAAAAGAACAATACAGAGCAGACCAAGAGGGAATCGATTTATCACAGGTTGGCATTATGTTGATTTTCTCAATATATGGATGAGCTCAATTATCTTTCAACAGCAGCAGCATTTACATAGGAAGCCTATCAAACTAAGTAAATTGTAAGATCTTTCTCCAAGAAACCAAGGAGAGATGTAAGAAAATATTTCCTGTTTTCAGGAATTCATGTGAATTTGATTGCCCAGGTTTGGATAAAATAATATTTCCTTCTAACTACATAGTTAGTAAGATATATGCAGTAAATAAAATATCATTCACCGACAGAAACATTGCTGCTATTTACTCAGTGACTAAAGTTATTTTTGTAGGAGGAATTAGATGACTCAGAGGGTTTTTTCTTTCCTTCAGAAGGGCTATTTTAACATTGATACTTGAAGGTCTGAGCGAGGCATTGAAGAGAGACTATTCCTTATTGGACTGACTGATAGTTCAAAATAAAAGAAAGCTTTTGGGCAACCTGGAGAATGAGGTTTTTTGTGGTTGTTTTGCCTTCGACCTTGCATTTGTGTCCCCCACCTTTGGGGCTTGCTTTACTAAAGACTTTTGTTTTCCCCACCTGATCTGCCTGACTTCCAGAAGAAAAAAATCTAAAAGGTTTTCAGCATCCATTCACAGATCAGCTTGAATATTGAGGCTTTTGAAGCTTTGAAATTATTTACACTGAATCTCATATACTGGTATCATGTTTATTACTTGCTTAGTTACCTGATCAATTGTAATATTAGTGAGGATAAAAATTACCCCTTCAAAATTCCTTAAGCAAATTATAACAGACAGAGTGGTTTCCTGCTAGATCAGTACTTTACATTATGTGGCAGAAATGCTTCTGATGTGGTACTACTCTATACTGGTGCTGGACATTCAGAATCAAGGGTATCAGTTGGTGATTTATGATACCAGACCTTGTTAGCATCTGCTATTACATGAGAGCTGTGCATAGCCATTTTAATTATGATTTGTGATTCTAGTTTGGACAGAGATTTCTGTTTTGTTTTAATGAGTGCAGTCTCCAAATCTGTGTCATAAAATTTTGATCTGCTTTCTAAATATACTTGTTAACAGCTTGTAGTCATAATGTGCATACATGGAAATGAAGACAAGAACTGTGCTTATTATGCTTTAGTTTGGAAAAAATCGTAATTGTGCACAAGTATTTTGGCATAAAACTAAGAAATGTTGTTTCCTGAAGAAGAATATGCTCTCTCTTTTTTCTTTCTTTAATCTTACTTACATTCAGAGTTGCTTAGTAAATAACTGTTTTTCAGGAACACAACAAAGGGAGTTTAATCCCAGGTTCCAACAAACACACAGAAGTGCTTTTATTCCTCCATATCATAACCCAGTGAGGGGGGTCCTATGGAGAAATCCTCGACCACAAGGTAAAAAATGTATTCACATTTGTGTATTTGGAATCATCTCTATCAACAATATAACAGCACTGTGTCTATATGCAGTTACCCTGTGGCACAGTGGTCAGTAACAAAACTTGTATAGCTGGGTACTACCATTAGCAAAAACTAACTCTGCAGGCTGAGGTAGATCTGGAGTTGTCTTTGACTCAAAATGTTCTGGGGAAAAAACCTTTCATGTGGTATTTAAACTTATCATGCTTGATCTCAGCTGAACTGTGTATAAAATTATAATAATTGTAAAACAAATTGGCACAGCTGCACAGAAATGTCTGTCTGAACTCTTTAGCTGCAGATCTTGGTTTATACTTCAACAAAACACATATCAATAAAGTTAAACACATTCTTAATTGGTTTTCTAGGGTTTTCAGTGTTTCTGCTTCCTGTTCATTGCTTAAGTAACACAAAGGAGAGTTCTATCTTGTCTTGGCATTAATCGTATGTAATTCACCAATCTTACTTCTTGAAACAGACATTACAATGAAGCATCACTGTTCATTCTGCTCACATAATTCAGTTTTACTTCCTCATTGTATGTTGAAGCATATACATGTAGGTTAAAGAAAATGAGCAAAAGGAAATGTCTAAGATCAATTATTTTATTAACTCTGCAGAGCCTAAATTTATTCTGTGTTTGCAGGTGAGGTTTTCAAAGAAGATTGATGATGTCATTAGGGAGGATAAATAATAAATAAATACAATAAAGTCTTTAATGAGTTTCAGCTGCCACTGTTGTATGCTTGGCAGTGAGATATTATTTGATTCACAGATAAAATTGATAGATCAAGTATGTAAAATGTAAAGCTAAAATATAGACTGTGTATGCTGGCCATGAGCAGAACTGAAAGTGGTCACTGTTACTGTGACCACCTCAAGAATCCTGCTATTCAGAGGTTGGGTCATCTCTGAGTAGCTCCAGAGTTCTTAGGTGTATTCCACAAAGTATGTTCCACAGTAACTGTGCTGAATTGAGTTACAAATGTGTTCCAGTAGCATTATTAAAATATCTTGGCTTCTAACTTAGCCCTGTTTTACTACCCTCCGGACACTCTTAAAGCATGATTCCATAGGTGCAGTTAAATTGCCTCTGGTGTAAGTAAAATAGATTTATTAGAAAAATACACCTGTCCTTACAAAAGAACCCTGCAGTGTTTCAGAGCTCATAATAAACTGATCTACCATGATGACCCATTTTGACAAATTTTCTTTTTCCTTAGTTCACTATTATTAAAACAGGTATTTTGGTTGCTTCATTGTGTAACTGTTGTCTCTGCTATATGTACAAGTCTCACCAAAGAGAGAGAAAAAAGAAAAAAAAGTAGTGATTTTTTGTTCTATGATAGCTTATGTGAGAAAAAAGGGGGGTAATATTACTGATATCTATCCATACTATCTTTTGTATACCTTCCAGTGGTATAATGTTATGGTTCCTGTTGATGCATGGAACATTGGAATATTGCATTACATGTAATATAAATAATTGGATAAAATGCATTAAAAAGTAATAGAACAGTATTCACAGGATCTGCATCTTCTGTGTCAGGAGTGTACCTAATGATTAGACAGCCTCTACTCTCTCTTATCAGTTAAAGAATTCCATGACAATATCTCAGCTTCAACAGTGAAGGAAAGAATGCCTTCATACAGAAATCATAAACCTGAGAAACATCAGTATTTCTCTGAGATGATGGTCTGAATCCCCATAGGCAGAAGAACAATTGAATTTAGGCATCCCTCATTTTATGGTGAATACTAACCAGTGATCTGTTGTAATTAACATCTCATCTTCTAGCTGTATTTTGAGAGCAAGGAATTCAGCTGTGGGTTTTGGGGAGGCTTTAGGGGTTGTTACATTTTTTTTGTTTGTTTGGGTTTATTTATTTATGTTAAGTTCTCTTCATAAATTTCTTGGCTGTGTCACAAATGGAGAGTGCATCCATGTAACTTGGAGCAGGACATCTAAGCCTCACAGGAAGATAGATTTTTCCCCTCAGTGTTTCTTGCTTGTTAATGTAAAAGACTTCCTATTTAGCTTGCTGACTTTTGTGTATCCCATTCAGATGCCTATTCTGATGCTTGTTAAACAGGTCATAGGAATCTAATTTAAAGCAAAGGTTAGTCTTTTGTTATTGTGATGTGAACGTTTGCATTCCTGCTCTTCCCAGTCTGTGTGCTCTTGCCTGAGTTAGCATAGATGTTTGTAATAAAGGATGACTTTACAGATTCTAAGTTCGTGGCTGAAATACCACATGCCATATAGCCTGTTGTTAGACAAAACTTCATTAATTGGTAGTTCAGACCATTAATACATTGTTTTGAATCACACTGTTATCTCATTCTACAAATAGCTAAAAGTAAACTGAGCACTAGGAACTCTGGAAATTACTATC
Organism: Bucco capensis; assembly: GCA_013396975.1. Lineage (NCBI taxonomy): Eukaryota > Metazoa > Chordata > Aves > Piciformes > Bucconidae > Bucco > Bucco capensis. The sequence continues at coordinate 127,076 of VWZO01019149.1, forward strand.
GCATATCGTGTGTCTGTCACTCTCTTCAGTGGTCCAACTGATAAACACAGATTGTCATAGCATACAAAATACCACCTACAGCTAAATCAACATACAAAAGATAGCAAAAAAAAAATGGTAAAGCTAACCTTATCTATACGTTGTCTTATATACTTTTTTAGCTATATTTTAAAATGTCAGTGGTTTGGACTGATTCTTGTACTAGTATTTGAAAACCTGTCTGTAAAGCAAGCTTGAAGATAAGGAAAGGAGATAGGGGAGAGAGACTGTCTATGGGACTGGTTGTAACAACTACATGAATGGTTGAAATTTAGGATACCCTAACACATAAGAAATAGTGAAAAGTATCAGCAGGGATATAGAATTTCTGCTGGTGATAAGGTAAACATCAGATCTCTCTGTATGATGAACCCAGGGGAGGGTTCATAATAAGTAAGAGCTGTCAAAGAGCTAGAAGTAGAAGTAGTAGATGATAATTTCAGCTACCAGTCATCTACCACCAGAATGAAAAACAGTGAGATGGCAAAATAGTCAAGCTTTTTGACAGTTTCATACTTGGTATTTGGAACTTGTTGGATTTGGGGATCAACTATATTCTGCCTAAGAAAATTATGTTCTCTACAGAAAAATAGTTTTGCTTTCTTTGTTTTTCTGCCGTCGCATTGTTTTTCTTCTATGTCTCTGTTGGAAAAGAGAAAAAGGGAAATGGGCAGCTTTTGTTTTTTAAAGAATTCATCTTAGAAAATACAACTTTTTCAAAAGTGATTTTTTAAAAAAAACCAAGATCTTCGAGAAAAGTTTTAATGCAAAATGAAAGCTGTTTTTTGGGAGAAAGGAAAGATGGGTGTCAAGGAAAGATATACAAAAAAAAATAGAATTGTTGGAGATATGTCTCACTTAAAAGAAACTCCAAAACAAAACAAAAGGGAATTATCCAGAGTCCCATCTCTTCATGGGATATAATTGCACCAGAAGAGTACATTCACTTCAGTCTTAGCACACTGTAAACCATGTAGCTGAACATAATACAACTATATTGAAGGATCTGAGTTTGTAGCAAGTTCTCTGTTGCTAGGTATTTAATCAAAGCTTCCATGGTCATGTTGTGTAATCTATATTCAGGCATGTTTCTGAGTAGTAGGATTTAGATAGAACTGTAATGTAGGTGGGATTTGATAGAACTTCAGTACTGAAAAAAAATAAATTTCATTTACAGTTTAAGTACTACTTTGCTTATAGGAATCTGTAACTAAAGCAGTATTGTACATAGGCACACTTAAACCAGTATGAAAATGTTTGTTATTNTAATCATTTTTGTGGCCCTCCTCTGGACTCTCTCCAGCAGCTCCACATCCTTTCTATGCTTTATCCTCCAACATCTCAAAATACTAATCATAATTATACATCAACTGGAGAGGCACATGTTCTTCAAAATATACATAATTTTTCTTGCAGACTACCTGAATAAGCTCTTGTTTTCCTGCTTTAATGTTAATTAAAAATAGTTAATTCCTCTCCTACTCCCTCCAGGTAGAGAACATGGATTAAGACATCAGGACTGGAGGAGAAGATTCCACCATCCTCTTCGGTAAAGAATACATGTGTACAGTTAGCAAGCTGAGATGATGAGACAGTAACCAGTGACATAAATGTTGTCTGTAAGAGCCTCTTTTTGTGAACTTTACAGAGTAACTGACCATGTGACTGCAAAGGAAATTGCTCAAAGCTGAGGCTTTTCAGCTTGTTAATCACTTGTCTTACTAGGTCTAAGTTTGCTATGAGACCAGAATCATTAAAACTTAAGTTAAAGGTACCAACTGACGCAGGGTAGAATTCTTTTTTCTGTTTGACACTGGAACATCTGAAGTTACAGCATTGCTAGATATTCTTGACTATAAGTTTCAAGATTTAAACTGTAAGTTTTGAATTTTTCTGTTATTGTTGTGTATATTATGTGAGTTTGCTCACCATGAATAATGTGGCATATCCATACTGAATTGTGGTTTGTGTCTTAATTGTGAGTAATATCTTTTTTTTTTAAGGATGTAATCTGTGGATTATATCTTTATCTTATACCACTGTTATTCAAACCTGTTGAAAAGATTGAAACATGACATCACTGATGTAAGCATCAGTGAAACACAAAAATGACCTTCCTCTGAAATGCAGTGCTTTGTTGCAGGAACTGAAAACTGATATTAATTTTGGCACTTCTAGTTAAGGAACTTTTTTTGTCTGTCTCTCTCAGCTGACTGTGTGGAGTAAACTACATCACTGCTGAGGAGAGAAAGACTATTTCATGCTTTACCTCTGTAATAAATAATACTTATGAGAACTAAGTATTTTCACCTGTCCAGAATTTGAATACTTGTTCAGAATTATTTCTTAAAATTTTATATATTTCACGTTTTCATGGCTCATACTAACAGAGAGTAGCAGATGCTATAAAACTTTGTGTTTGCATTAAGACTTGTAGAGCTTAAAGTTCAAAGCATAAGTGCTGATCTTGATAATTAATACATAGATCACTAAACCTAGAATGCATCGTTATGGTAGTTTAATCACCTGCATAACACAGATCACAAAATTTTACCCTGTAACAGGCCATAGCTTCTAAAATAGTTTCAGTGTTGAAGTTCCTATGTCTTATTTGGCTCCTCGCAACTGTTTGTCTTTTAGATCACCCCGGTGACCCTACTTACTACTGGAAGTGAATGAAAATGGATGAGAGAACAAGATACATTTTTATGGAATGCTTTATGTTGAAGATCATAAAAAAATTCATAAATATTAAAAAAATTGTGGTGGGAAGACTTTAATCAGAAATGTATCATGCCTCATTTTCAGTTCCATTTTATTTTGTATACTTTTTTCCTGGCCTATAGCTTGGGAAAGTTGTGAAATGTTGTGAAACAATTATTGGATATTTTAGGTTCTAGACAGTATTGTTTGGAGCACTTTACAGAAAACCAATAGCTATTGTACAGCTTGCATGTATTTTAATGGTACAGTGATTACTGATTTAAACTCTGGTTTTAGTCTGTTATCGTTCAGTTAATGTTGTTTCTTAGGCCTTGGCGCGGGTAACTCTTTTAGCGTCACTGTCAGTGAAACTTAGATCCTATTTGGTATACAAGTGATGTCAAAGTAATTAGTATTGTCAGACATACATAACTTAATACTATAATTTCATAGAATCATAGAATAATCAGAGTTGGAAGGGACCCTCAAGGATCATCAAGTCCAAATCCCATTAGGCACAGGACAAAAACCCCAAGATCACACNTTCATTTTACTATCTATTATTACTCCCAGATCACTCTCAGCAGTGCTGCACTCCAGCTAACATTCCCCAGAAAGTAGGTGGGTTTTGGGTTACCCCTCCCCAAATGTAAACCCCGGCACTTACTCTTGTTAAATTTCATTTTGATTTGTGGCTGCCCAGACCTCCAATCTATCTAAATCTCTCTGGAGAGCCTCACATCCTCCAATGGAGTCCTCACATGTATTTTTCTGTTTGTAACCCAATAAATATGTTCTTTTATACACTGCATATACTAACAGTACAACATGGGTATCACTCCCCACACTTTACCGTGGACAATGAGTTTAATGCTCCCTCTGCTATTGGCACAGTTATCGCACCAGGGGCCACAGAAGACCCCAAGTGATTTTCAGACTGTGCCTGAGCTAAACAAATAAATTGTCAGCAATAGAGGATTTCTAGTTCTATTAAAAGTTTGAACACACAGTTTTTACACAACACAGTGTCTGATTTGTGTTCCAAGGATCCTGTCATGATACGGAAATTCCTGCTTTCTTTTTCTATTGATTTGTCACTGTAATTGTACTACCACTTTTTTCTGCCCCCCCNAAAGTTCTCCAGTTTCAGGAATCTCATGATGTATAATAGTGTATTTGAGAAGAATGTAACTGTGTGCCAGATTTTGTTGGTAATTCCCCCTTCAGGCTTTGATATGGGAAAAGATTTCTCTTTGCCTCAATAAACAAAGTTAAATACAGTTAGAGTGGGAGTTTTGCTGTGCTAGTTGTGGTATGTTATGAATTGTTGGTAATAATTATCCTAACTACTGAAGAATTGTTAGCTTCTCTGTGAGGTTTTTTTTCCTCCTAATATTAGACCATAAGCAGAAGATGAGTATTATTTCTAAGCCAAAAGATTTTAGAGTGAAAGCAGAAGCATGAAGTCAAAACACAGAGGTGCTACTTTTCTGTCTCACTGAACTTCAAATTGGTTGGAGTACCATAAAGCTTATGGACTGCAGAAGGAAATCGCGTACAAGAACATGACCGTAAAGATTCCAGTCTCATAGGGTTTCCTTTAATATGTGGACTGCAAGGTTACTTTGAATGGGTAGAGGGCAGAGGAAAAACAGATGTGGATTTGAAGTCAAGTAATCTAAGTTTTTGAAGCAAAGCATTATTTTTGTTCGGCTATATTGCTTACTGTCCTCTCTAGCCTGTGCATCAGGTAGATGCCTTTCATCAAGTGTTCGTTGAAATTGTGGATTTATTTATTAACAAAAATAATCCAGAGAACATTCAATAACTTAGTCAACTGTGACTCATCAGAAATCATTACATTACTTTGCTCATTTGTGACACCATCATGCTGAAAATCTAAATCTGAACTGCAGAACACTGAAATGCTGAGTTATTCTCATGGTGCTATGGCACTGTAGGTATCAAAACATAAAGATTATGCCTGTTTTGTAAAACAGGAAACCAGAGTTTTAATTGCTTTGCCACCTTAGCAAGTGCTGCGCTGAGGCAGAGGGAAACAGCAGTGCTAAAGCTCTGCAAATCTTTGTGCTGTGCTCTCTGAGCAAAGTTATAAGGATAATCAAATATATGGTATTATTTTGCAAAGATGGTCTTTAATTAAATATTGGGGAAGACCCGAAGTTTACATGTTCACATTGAAACATTGACTCCCTTTAGTCAGCTAAGCTGGGAAGCAGGCTAGTATACACTCCTTCCCTGAGAAAGTTGATGGGAGATTGCTCTGTGATGCAGAGCCTTGTTAGAGAGTATCTTTTGGTGATTATAGATGCATAGTCAGCCCTGTAAATAAGGAGACATCTTGGCTTGTTTGTGCCACAGAGGAATATCATTCTTGAGGGTAAAGGGATACTATGACATTTTGTGAGTCTGGTGTACCTCTTAGGTACATTTTGATGACCTGGTAAGGTTGCTCCTGAATCTAGGTCATTCAGACTTGCTGAGATTGGTCAGGATGGGGCTCACTGATGGTAAGTATACAAACTCCGGTGTTCCCTACTGTCCCAGCCTCAGAGATGTGTAACAGCCATATGGCTGTCTGCACCCTGTATGTTCTACCAGGCTTTCCTCTTGACCCCAGGGGGTTTGGCTGCCTGCAGCTGGGTGACCTTGGATCCAGCTGGTGTGTGAGAAAGACCACTGAGAGAGACTTGTGAAAAGTCTCATGGAAGCCCTCTGCCCCTTGGCTCAAAAGCTGAATTTAAGCCTAGGTCCTTGGCCTTGGACATTGCCTGATCTACTTTGGAAGTATGCCTGCTTCCAGCCTGGCGCCTTGCTGATTCTGCCCTTGCCTTGCCAGTTCGTGTTCCTGGTTTGGCCTGGGATGTCCCTGATCACCTTAGACTTGTCCAGTGATGACAGGACTGTTGTGTGAACCTGGTTACCATCATCAGACCTGCTCTGCAGTTGTTCAGATAGTGTGGGACTGCACCCTCACCAGTGAGGTTGCTGCCCTACCTGTATTCCCACTCAGCTGCTGGCTTGCCTTCCATTATGGAGCAGCACACTCTTGCTGCTCTGTGACAGTAGGCTTTAATGCCCTGACGGCACAGGTGGTCAGAAAGTTTGGCTGCAACTACCATAGTAATTGAACAGTGTCAAAATGATGTATGTGGCCTGTGGGATTGCCTGCTGCTGAAATCAGCTTGAAAAACTGAAAACAGCTATAACCAGCAAAGTGTCTGTCTCTATAAAATTAGGAGCTTGCATTCATTTATTTCCTAAATCTCGTAGCTGACATCCAGACCTTTCTCATCTATAATCAGGCTATTGAGTACACTGTTATTCAACATTGGACACCAAAAATGTGAAGCTGGTTCAGAATGTGGAAGCTCATCTGTTAAAGAATACATTCTTGCAACTGATGTTTCTACTGCTCTGCCAGCCTGTACTGCTTTTGAAGTCCCAGGTAGGACATTAGGTGTCAAGTTTAACCTACAGTGTCTTGGCTAGGATTATTTACCTGAAAGTATGTTCTTTTATGGCTCTGTTGTTGAGACAATGCTGAATGAATTGGGAAGTTATCTGTAAAAGACAGGCAACTGGCAGGGTATTCTCTGTGAGTACTCACTAACCTAAATGTGTTATTTAGTCTTAGTACAAAATTAAGAACTAATGTTTGGATTTGCTTGTGTCAATTGGGAAAATACATCTTTATTGTATTAAGGAAACCCAACCCTACAGTCGTGAATATTTGTTTGTTTAGGTAAGGAATCAAAACCAATCACTGGCCCTGATCTTGTATTGAATGCTGTTCATTGCACGGGTAGGAGTTACAGTAGTGCACAACTGCAAACTCTCTTAACATGCTTGAAATCAGAGTGCAGGCAGGACTTCAGCTGTAGTAATTCCAAAGTCTGTCTCCCGTGTCTCTGTATTCTACAAACAGGGAGGCAGACACTTAATCGGGGCCAAAGAACCATTCTGACTGCAGAGTTTGTCTCCCAGAGTGTTATATTCTGCCATGGATGTTCATATTTGATATCAAAATTGTGTTTCATCAGTAATAATCACCAAAAGACTCTTCTCCTTGATTATATATGAAACTACTGCTCACCAGTCCTTCAGAGATTAAGGATTTGATTAACTGATCTGATACAGTCACAAAACTGAAAATTACAGTTTAGGGAAGCAAGGAAGAGACATAAAATACGAGGGATGCATATGAGATTATTTTTAGGCTTTTGTCTTTGTGACGGTTCTTTTTATTAGAATCATAGAATTGTTATGTTTGGAAAAGACCTCCAAGATCATTGAGCCAAATCATTAACCTAATACTAACCATGCTCCCCACTAAACCATGTCCCCATTTACCACATCTACACATTTTTGAACACTTCCAGGGATGGTGATTCCACGTTTTCCCTGGGCAGCCTGGTCCCTTTAAGTGAAGAAAGTCTTTCTAATATCTAATCTGAACCTTCACTGGTGCAACTTGAAGCTGTTTCCTCTTGTCCTATCACTTGTTACTTAGGAGAAGAGACTGATCCCAACCTCACTCCAGCCTCCTTTCAGGGAGCTGGAAAGAGCGAGAAGGTCTCCCTTGAGTCTCCTCCAGGCTAAACAACCCCTATTCATCAGCTCCTCCTCACAAGACTTGTGCTCTAGACCCTTCACCAGCTTCATTGCCATTCTCTGGACATGCTGCAGTAACTCAGTGTCCTGCTTGGAGTGAGGGGCCAAAACCTGAACACAGTAGGCAAGGTGCGGCCTTACCAGTGCTAAGTACTTGGGGTGTAATCCCTGCCCTAATCCTGCTGGCCACACTAGTGCTGATAAAAGCCAGGATGCTGTTGGCAGCAACAGCAAAAAACAGACAAGAACAGGAAATTTTTTTTTTCTTTCTCCCTGTTTCTACACCCCTACATATTCACCCAGGGAGGTGTTTAAAAAATGTGTAGATGTGGTACTCAGGGACATGGTTTAGTGGCGTGGTGGTGATACATACATGGTTGGACTTGATGATTTTAAAGGTCTCTTCCAACCTTAATGATTCTGTGATTGTTACTCAGTATTTACATTACAGTTACACCCAGTGGTTCTAGCTGAGGCAGGAGATCCAGCAGTGCTAGGGACTTTACAAAATAACTACACTTTAAGGCACAGTGGATGTTCTCAAAAGCTTGTAGTCAAACAAATGGGACAGATGAGATAGAGGTATAGAAAGGTAACTGAGTTGGCCAGAGGTCAGACAGTGGGTCTATGGAAAAGGTGAGGATCCTTTTCTAGGGGGAAATCCTGAACTTAATGGCAAACCCTAGAAGTTTTAGGGGAGAAAAGCATTCAGCTCTCAACACCAGCAGCCCAGGCCTTACCTAACCAGCCTCCAGTGGCATCCCAGGGCTGCAGCTCAAAATTCACTTACAGGCTGGATGAGTGGTTGCAAATGTTTTATAGTTATTCTCCCATAGTCAGACATTGGATCACTTATTGAATGACCTATTATTAGTAGTGATCATATAGATAAAAAGGGATATATTAAATGTTAATATACTTAGTCTAGGCATGAATGTTGATATGAAATACATTGATATTTCAAAAGTATTAATCTTCTCATGCTAGAAGACACCAGAAATTCTAGGCACAGAAATCAATCCTGGATGTAAGCCCTCTGAAAATGCTTGGTAAATGAAAGCTTTTTAATAGAGATGGTGCCCCCTGTCTCAAACATCAGGTAGCCAAGTGTGCAGTTGGTCTTAGGACTCCTATTAAAGAGCAAAACTGTACTGTAAGAATTGATCTGATCTCAAATATGATTTCTGAGTTTGCTGTAAGTAGTTTAAAAAGACATTCAGTGAAAGCAATCAGAATTTTTGGAAGAGTGCTAAGAAACTTTCATGTCTTTATGGCAGTTGGAAAATTTACCTCCAGGTAACCATTCGGGGATTAGTTTTATCAGATCCAGATTTATTTTAGACAGGGGTTTGTTTCTTAGTTAATAGCAGAGATTCAACAGGATCTGTATTTACATTCTGAGAATAATTTTCTTTTGTGATGATGATGCAAGTCATCTAAGAGGATGTAAGTGTATAATGTTCTGCCTTTTGATAATCACCTTCACCCCCGGTTTAATTACCCATCAGATCCTTTAGTCCTCCTGATCTACATTCTGCTTGAGGATTTTCAGTTTAAGTAAAGTTTATCCAGGTTTGATTCATGTTAGAAATAAAGCTAGACCTCTTGTTATGTAATATGCATATGAAAGATCACCACATTATAATATGGTGATAAGGCTGACTCAGCATCTTAATCACATTTGAGCAAATTGCAGTACTTCTTTCTTTAACAAAGCCTTCATTTTATAGGTGTGATTTAATTTCTGCTTTACCTTCCCTATGCAGAGAGGAGATTCCACAAAGGCTCAAATAGGAGAGATTCAAAAAAATCAGCTAGCACTGTTACATTTCCAAACAAAAGCAGCGAGGCGGAAAGGGACCTGGGGGTACTAATTGACAGGAAGCTCAACATGAGCCAACAGTGTGCCCAGGTGGCCAAGAAGGCCAATGGGATCCTGTCCTGTATCAAAAATAGTGTGGCTAGCAGGACCAGGGAAGTGATCCTTCNGAGCAGCTACACAGTAGATGCTGAGCAACAGAGAGCAATAAGAAGGTGGCCAGTGCATCTAGACAAAAAGTTCTAGGTTTTAAAATTAATTCAGAAAGCTAGGGCTTACTGTACTGCTGTCAATCCAATGCATGCACTGGATGCAGTTATATTTTTTTTAATTGGCTATTTGCATATCTAGGCTCATTTTGCAACTGTGTGTGATGCCTCTGCAAGTCTAGACAGTGATTGTCATTTGTGCTTTACACAAAAGTTACATTTTGAATGATTTCCTGAAGTGGTTAAACAAAAGAAATAACTAACCTGCAAATTCATTCTTTCTTTTTTTTTTTTAGGAGGGAATTCTTTTACTTCTTTGCATTACTGATTGCTATATTATTTCTTGGCAATAAATAGTGTTGTAAGAAACTTTTGCTCCATGCAAGTTAAAAAATAACATCAAAGAAAAAAATATTAAATGCTAATAGGAGCCAGTTTGTGTGTCCTAACGCTTACTTGTTGGGAGTAGGAATGAAATCCAGAATTTCTCATTGTGCATCTGTTTGCACGAATGTGTTATTGCTTAATCAATCTACCATCCCTCTCCCTGATTAAACACCCACATCTGTCTGTGGAGAGAGCCCAACTTAGCAAGGCTGATAGCTTATTCTTTTAGAAATTAGGATGGGGCCAAGGAAAGCTTCTCTTCTGTTGCTTGTGCTTCTGCAGTGGAGTGATTCAAGGGATTGTTAACTGCCCTGTGTAACGCTCACTTGGGTCTACAGCTGGTGTCAGCCCACAGCATTTAGATTTTGAGAGGATTGAGTCTGGCCTACTGGAGGGTAAGGTGCATTTGCCTTTTTGTACACTGGATATGATCTATCCTTTGAAAGGAAACAGCAGAGTTTCAGCACCAAACCAGTTGTACTTCTAGGTATGTGAGGGTAGCATGTGTGAAGTTTCTGTAAGAGACACTGTAGAGTTTTTCTCCCATACAAAAAGTTTCCTCACACTCTTTATGACTTCAGTTAAATCTCTGAAGGGCCAGAGAGACAGATTTTTGCTCTGAATTCTGTTGGTTTTGAATTGGGCCCACCACCATAAAAGGAGATCCATCAGTTTAAAGGTAACTTTACAGAAGAGGATTAAGAGGATATGAGGCCAGAATTGCTTCAAAAATAGAAATTAAGGGCTATGTTTTACCTTAGATGGTTTGTCCAACAGCCTTCAGATTAACTGCACCCTTTTAGATGTGTTAGACTGACAGTGCTGGGAAATTAGCCCAGGCCTTCTGACTTCTGGTAGCTTTCCTGACTGCTGGACTATGAACTCGCATGACAGATTGCATCCAGCACAGTAGGCTGCAGAGAGTAGTTAATGGAAAATAGCCTGCTTTGATGTTCACTTCTGGTGGGCTGATCCTCTGGTTTAAAGGCTGAACATCTATTGTCTTCAGTAGGAGTTTTCTTCACGAGAATCTTTCACAAAATCTGCAATTTCCCATTTTGTTTTCTGAGACTGTGGTTTGCTCTATTTCTACATTCAGTAGCCTGCAAGTGTTTTCAAGAGTAATTTGTCATTTTCAAGTCTCTGACTTCAGATGCCACAGACAGGACCTTTTTTCTCAGAAATAGCTTAGAATTTGCCCTCTTCTGCTAAAGCAGATATCTCTAAAGTGTTTTCACTAGAGCACCAAAATTGAAGGCACCTAAACCCACTGTGTCCTTTCCTGAAAAATGAGGCTAAGCACTGCAGAGATGCGCCTTAGAAAACAGGCTCGGCTGGAATTAAAATGGCAGGGGGGAGGGTGAGGAGAGTGAGAGCAAATACACTAACAGCCTGTGATTAGGAATCTTAACAATGACAGTGAGTTCTGTTTAATTTCTAACTGCTTAAAAGCAGGCCTGGGGAAATGCTGTGCTTAGAAATGTCATGGAAAGTGCAGCTGGTCCATGGGCTTTATCTTGAAAGGCAAAGGATCTTTCCCATTTTGCAAGTAACACTGCCATTTACTGGGCCATACTACTAGCAATTTGCAACAATGGGAGGGAAAAAAGCTGCCATTTGACCTAGAATGCAATTTTCAACTAATTAATAAAGTGACCATTAGTGCCCGAGGGGATAATAACAGGAATAAGAACAAATTACTGTGGGGTGCAAAGGAGGCTTGGGTATTGTATTGCAAATTTCTTATGGCACTATTCTTTTTTTTCCTCACTAATACTTTTAAAGTGCCCCCACTCAACACTTGCTCCTTGTAGGACCCTTGCAAGCCACATAAGAATTAGCCCTTCAAAGATCAATCAGGATCTAATTGTTGTTAACAAAGTGCCACCTGGAGAGAAATGTTACAATATACCTTCATTACAAAGCATTCAATCTCTCTCACACTCACAAGTCCTGGCTACAGTACAGACAAAAAGAAGTGGTTGCTAGCATGAAGATCAGGCACCTGCAATTGCTTGTAAAGCACTGGCAGTCCCTGCACAAATATGCTCCTAGCATTGCATAAGCCTTGTTAGAACTGCTCTGTTTATGCTTCCTCAGAGCAAATTTTGCTGGATTCTCTCAATTTGCAACACTTTAGCATATCACTGAAGCTCTCGTGTTGATGAGGAGGGCAAGTCAGGCAAAGCAACTAGACCATTTGCCCTACTCTTTCATAGGCTCCAGGGTCTGCTCTCAGTAAAGATTCTCTGTACTTTATGGCCTCTGCTCTCTGTGTCCCAAAGGCAAATGTTCAGGAATTGAACAGTAAATTGACTTTTAATGCACTGGTTTTGTTCCTCTGCCCTGTCAGAAGTTTTACTTGTAGGTATAGCACATCTGCTATAGGTCCTGCCTGTGCTAGTACTTTGCAGCTTCAGTGATTAAAATTCAAGACAAGAACCACATTGCCCAGTGTCTGACACTTAATTCTTGGACACCTTTGTGGCTATGTGTTCACAGAAGTTGAAGTCAGCTGACAAGTGTCATCTGCCCTGAAAATATCTAGCGGACTCTTTTATAGCAAATTGAAAACTGTGTCCACTGACTTGCTGGCTCATGCCTTGTTTACAGGGAATTGGCTTAACTGAAAGCTAACCTGCTCGAGAAACAAAAAATAAATACTGTTGTTGATCAGCTACCCTGTCTGTCTGCTGTGGCTTCACAAAAGCTAGTGCCAGCACACAGGAGGAGCAGAAATTGGTAGCTGGGAGCAGGTGTAGAATAGCCCAAGTTGGAAGGCATCTTGAAAGATTATCTGGACCAAACTTTAATGGGAAAAAGAGCCTAGATGAGACTATCTAGCACTCTGTCTAATCACACCTTGCAAACCTCCAGTCACAAAGACCCTACTAGATCCCTGGAGAGGTTGTTACAGTGAATTATTGTCCTCATTGTCAATAATTTCTTTCCTATACCAAGATGAAACTTCTCCCAGTGAGACCTGCGCCCATTGTCTCTTGTCTTCTCCATGTGGCTTGTTGTGATGAGAGTCCTTCCACCTTCTTTGTATCTATCTTTCAAGTACTGGACTACTGTGATGAGGTGTTCGCTGAGCCAGGGAGGAAAGACCTAACGCCTTTTAGTCTTTCCTCCAGCCCTTTGATGATATTCATTGTCTCCTCTAGGCCCTCTTCAGTCTGTCCAGGTCTTTCTTGAACTGTGGAAACCAGAACTGGACACAGTATTCCAGGTGTGACCTGACAAATGCCGAGTGGGACTATCATGTCTTTATGTCTGCTAGCAACACAGCTGTGGATGCAACTCAGAATTCGTTTTGCCTTTCCTGCAGCTGTGCACTGCTGATTCCTGTTCAGCTTGTCCACCAGGACTCCCAGGTGCTTTTCAGCAAGGCTGCTTCTTAGCCACACAGACCCTGGCCTATACTGGGTGTTTTGTTTATGTTGTCCTAGGTGCAGGACTTTGCTCTTGTCTTTGTTAAACTTCATACTATTCTTGCTATCCCACTTTTCCAGTCTGTCCAGGTCTTTCTATAAGATGTCTTTCCTTTCTGCCACATCCATCTCACCACCCAGTTTAGTGTCTTCACTGACATAGATTAACTGTTGACAAGTGGGTGCCTTCCATTATGACTGATGGCTGCAATGACTCAGAATGAAGGCAAACAAGAGAGAGGTAAAACCTTGATTTCAATAAACAGGAATCTCCTGCTCATTCTGAGCATCAGGAAATTGTAGAGTGAAGGAGAGGTGGAAGCAATTTCCTCTCTTTCTGTTTCTTGCTCAGATTACCCAACTTGTCCAAGCCCTTATCAGTACTACTCCAGAGAAATGAGGGAATCACTGGAAGGGAGTGCTCAGGTACCTTGGCCATGTGGATTCTTTAATGGATGTACGTGGAGGCAGGAATCTTCTGGAGCTTTAGGCAATGTTAACAGCATTAGTCTGCTGGTTATACTAGTGAAATTATCCCTATCCAGACTCTGTCTGGCCACGAAATGTGTCAAATATTACCCCTAATAACTGTAATAATAAGGCCAGATACCAAGATGTGCAAAACTAGATGCCACCTGAAAATAGCAGCAATTGACTCCGTGGGCTGCTCTTTGCTAAAAGAGGGCTGGTGATATTCACCTCTCAGAGTGATTATAGGCTGAAGAAGGGCAGGAGATCCTTATGTGAACGGGCTATAGGACTACAGAGTATCTGGGTAAAGCTTCTGAGAAGAAACTGTGTGAATAAATAGCGGGGTGTATAGGGGGCTATCCAGACTGCAAATCGCTGATCAGATCTGATTCATGCTCTCCAAAGAAAGGCACAAGGAACAGAGATGGAAGGGTTTTCCATCTCCAAAACAGCTTGGTAGTCCCCCAGGACTGTAGACTGGCTTCACTGGAGGGTCTGTTCTTCTGCTGACACAGGAGATGGATGTACATACAAATCCCATTAGCACTGAAGGGAGGTGCCTGCTAAACTTTCCCACGCATTGGCAGAGGAAAAGACTCCTGAAGGTATCTCATGAGGTAACAGAATATTGTTGCTGCACATGTTGCATTTCTTTAATATTTGCCTGTGATACAGCTTTATGCTTACATAATTTGGATGTATCTACTTGACATCTTGCTGTCTGCCACAAACAGGCATTTAGAAGCCATCCAGCATTGCTTTTCCATTATCCTCAACACAAGTCTATAAATACACAACTTGCATGTAACCTGTTTGTATACTGATTCCCTATGTCACAGATCAATCTGTTGTTGATTTCCAAGGACTATAGTCTCCTTTGATTCCTAGTTTTTATTGAGTGCTTATCAACAGGGATATATGCTTGACTAATATTTTGTTTTCCTTCTCTGGCTGGTTTTATGTCTTTTGTAGCAATCATTAAAGTTTATTTTGTGAGCTGAGGAAAGTTATACCCTTTGTGCCAATGTTGTGGGGCTTTATTTAATCCTGTGGGGTATTTGGGTGCATTCTGTTGAAGGAGGGATAGAAGGAGTGAAGGAAAAAGCTGAAGAAATCAGTGGAACTGGACATCTAGAGTCCTAGAAGGTGGCAATCTGTTAATTAGTGTTCTTGGGAAAACCTGTCTGAAATGAAAATAAAGCCCCGTCATTAAAACCCACAGCATTTTCCTTTTCTGCCCCTGAATGTTGTTAACAATGTTGCACTCTGGTTAAGTAAAAATCTAAAACTGCAGTGAAGTGTTAGTAATCGGTTCCTGAGCAGATTCCCTAATGCTATTCACTTTTCCCTGCTAATCTTCCTGTGTGAGTTATAACAATGCAGCACCAAATGAGAAGGAAATGTCAGGTTATGTTTCAGGGCCAGCCTCCTGCCCACCCTCCATCTGTGCTGATGTCAGTGCTTATTGGAACATATGCTGCCTGTTGCTCACTGACCATCTGTTAGCTGAGCTGATGAAGTGTTCCTGTTGCTGGGACAACCAACCCGGCCCTTGATTGCCAGTGGCACCACAAACATTTTCCGCTCAGGTTTCACTTTTATCTGTGCTCTGGAATGGCAGCCCTGCCATGGTACAAGTTACCCCAGCCCTGCCTTTTCCCTCAGCTTGTAGGGGGAGAACGGTCAAAGTTCAAGTTACGAGTTTTAGGGCAAATGTAAAAAGCTGCAGCAGAGCTACCATGCACATGATAACCTGTTGGCATTACGGGCTCAGATGTAGGGGCAGCACAATTTCCAGTGGGAGCCTGGGGTTGAGGGAGCAGGTCTAGTGGTGGTTTGAAAGTTTGTATGATGAGACTGTGACTGGCATTGTGCACAAACACCTAAAGCCCTGAAGACGTGCAAGGCTACAGGGGATTTTTTTGGAGACAAGCAAAAGACAAGAGATGGGCAGCTTTTCCCTTGATTAAGTCACTTGTTCTGTAATTGCTGTTTGTTGTACTTGTGCCTGACAGCCACAAATCTTTCAGACATAACTGAATCCAAATGTAACCATTCCTTTATGGTAGACCTCACTTTGTAGAGGGAAAGCAGTGTTAACACTGTAGCAGTGATAATGAAGCCATTTGCCTGCATGTAGGCTTTTTGCAGCACTGTCTGGTGAGCTTTCCCCCTGAAAAAAAATGTCTCCAAAGATTAATCAATCCTCATTGCAAGCCACTGGGGCTGGCAGGTGGTATTTCCATTTTAAAGAAGGAGAAAAGTGTGAAAGCTGGCATGAGAAGCATGGCGTGCCCACCTCCCAGCCCTCGCCTGCTGAGATCACTAGACCATATTGCCCTTCGTTACACACCAAGAGCCCCAGCTCAGCCGTGGTGCCAACAGTAGCTGCATACCAGACATGAGGGCCAAGTAGACTGTGTCCTGTAGTTGTTTCTATCTTACATGTGGAGGGACTAGTGCAGTGTCTGATAAACGAAGCTGACTCTCTGATGGCAAAGCTGACCATCACAGCTAGGGTAAAAAGTGACAGCCTTTAGGATGCAGAAAGTCTGGCTGCTTGGTAGTGTTAAATGCTCTGAAGCTGTGAAATGTCTTGGTCTCTCGTTTTCTATGTTACTATTCTCGGTGATTTCCTTGCTGACTCTGGAGTTTTGCTCTGTGGGTGACAGCAGTCACTTACATGATCTTTTAGCCCAAGCCTCAGGGCCAAAAACCCATCATACTTCTATTTCCCTCCCTTCCCTTTTGTCAAGCTTTGCCTCTTTCCTGTTTTCCCAAAATCTCAGATATGTTGTCTGCTTGCAGTCCCATGCAGTAAAAGAGAACTTTTCAGCCTTTCTCTCTTCCAGCCTATCCTTTCTGCCTCCTAACACAGTCCTCTGTCAATCAAACCTGTAGCCTGGCTGGTCAGTTGTACTCTGGCAAGCCTTTTTGCTTTCTACCCTTGCTTCTCATGTTTCTAAAATTCTCTTTTCTTCTGTTCCTAGCACAAAAATCCTCTTTCCATGTTTTAATGCATTCTTCCAGTTATTTATACCATCTTTCCATAAGACTAACTTGTAAGTTCTTCAGAAAAAGGGCTATTTATTTTTCACCCTATATATCATTTACTTTTTTAATTAAATGACTGAATAGTACAAAACGCTGTGTGCTCAGAGGCTACATGATGTGTGTGGTAGAGCTGGACAAGATATGATACACACTGACAAAATCCTAGGTGTTAATAATAAAGTACAACTTCAGCATATGTTACTGTTTCAGGATGTTCTGTCACAATAGGCTGGCTTTCATAGAATCGTAGAACAGTTACAGCTGGAAAAGACCTTGAAGATCATCGAGTTCAGGTTTTACTCACCCTGGGGATGAGCACATGAACAAATTACCACAAGGCCAGCAAGGGCAGAGATTTATATTGCCTCCTTTGCTTTGTGTAAGTGCCTGAGTGCTGAGTTTTACCCCGTGGCGTGTGTGAGGTAGTGCACTATGCTTTTGTGGAGTGGCAAGCCAGGTCTCTTACCTTGCCTTTATTGTGATTATGATAAAAGCTTTTATCTGCAGTTTATCACAATTACCACAATAGAGCCCAAGCAGTTGAAATTTATTCTCTGATCTTGTGGCAACTCCTTTTGTGCCAGCCTGTTTTAAAATTCACCCTGGTGTCCTTGCATGTTGCCAGAATGGTAGAAATGTGCCAGTATATAGGTGAAAATTGGGCCAATCTTTTCTCCCCTCCAAGAATGTCATAGAGATTGTGGGTTTTGCTGTCTTTACAGGTCCAGACTACCATGAGTTTTGAATCAAAACAATGAAAAATTTAATACTTTGCTTTAAGATTTGACAACTTGATTTTCCCTCAGTCAAAAAATGTGAAGGAAAACTGGTAGCACGAGCCACCATCCACTCAGCCTCCAGCAGGATTTGCAGTTCCCACATGCTATTTTTACACAGGACAGGACTGCATGTCTTGTGCATATTTTAGACTCAGATTAAATGGTTGCACTGATTTCAACATGTGGCTGTGAGAAGATAGATTACAGTGTGACTTCCCTGAATGGTATTTGAACAGTGAGAGTGGTAAATTGAATATTTCAAAGCTTTCAGCTGCTACTAACAAGGTGATATAGGTGTATGTGTATACTTCACCAGAAATTTGTGATGTTAGCACATTTCTAGGAGAGTGTGGCAGCTGAGGGTCATACTGGAATTCCAGATAGCGATGCCTTTTCTGCCTCCATGGGTAGCTGTGTAATGGTTACTGTCCTCATCTTAAGTGGTAGTAGAGGTCCCTGGCACTATACATGTAGATGTTTTATTGCAAGCACTTATACAGGCTTCTGATATGCAGGCACATCGCTTTGACTTTCAAAAAGCTGAGGGGTTTGAGATAAATTTTGTGTTTGATATTGCTTAGACAGAGGTATCAGAACTAGCTACGGAAGCTCTGTTGGGCTGCTGGGTAAGTTCCTCAGCAGGTCGATATCTGTTGACAGCATTAGAGAAATACTGATTTTTAACATCCAAGAGCCTGATCTCTGCTGTGTGAGTTAGGCATTCAGAACTCTGCTTAATCACAGCTTTTACGTATTTCCTGAATCTGAATGGTTGGATCCTGTAAGAACAATAAATACTTGCTTGCACTGCTGTGCTCTAAGGTTTACAAAGTGTGTGCTTCTGTGAAAAAATTCTGTCCTCCCTGCAGGGAGGGGGCAGGCTGCCACTAACATCAGTTGCGCGAGGATTTGCTCAGTGCTGCCTGAGTTCTGGAGATCACTCTTCGCACAAATTAATTAAAAGATGCCTTAGTTAGGTGTCCAGCCGGCACAGAAGGAACCCAGCTCTGTTACTAGTCTGCAATCCCCAGTTTTCCAGCTGTCACTATGTAATATGGTCTCCCCCCTCACATAATTCCTTCCTGTAGTCCAATAGAAGTCCTTTAAAGAAGAAAAAAAGAAAGAAAGAGGAACGACAAGCAAGTAATCCTGTCATACGATCTGCCCCAGTAGTTTGGGGCCTGTTTCTCTTTCAGAGGCTGTGAGCACGCTTTGAGGTGCACAATAGAGATGCCTTCTCCATTGACTGTGGAGCTCAATAAGCCAAACTGGGCAGCAGCCCCAGCAACAGCAGCAGCAGCAGCAGTGGTGCAGCGCAGTAATGGGCCCAACTGTTAACTGATTTAACACTTTGCCAGCTGCAGTCCCTGAGCTCAGAGAGGAGTGGTGGGCCTTTGAATATTACCTTTCAGCCAATTAGACATATGTCACTTTCCTAAAACCTTTGGTGTGTGCTCTGGTTGAGGGGAGGATCTGCTGAGAAGGAGGGAAGTGCACTACCTGCCTTCCTTCTTGGGGCATGGTCCCTCCCTTGAGGAGGAATTTCTTGTTGTTTCTGGTGTTATTTTCAGCACTGCTGCAAGTGCCTGGAGAGGGCTACAAGGGAAAGGAGCTCCACATTTTTTTCAGGCAGTGTTATAGGCTGCTTGGGATGGGAGGCTTTTACAGCAAAGGAGAGTTTGAGTCATTAGATTGAAATGAGACCTCTTTCATCATCTGAACACTGGGAAGGTTAACATCATCATCTGAATTGACCTGAATTTGTTTCACATGTAGGACCCCCTGATCTCAGAGAAACATTGGATTTGGGTGAAGTAAATGAGTATGCAGATACCAGAGAACTGGTGCTGAATGTAAAAGTTGTGATCACAAAGTCGATTTCACACACAAAAAAATACAAGTAAAAGTGTCACTAGTGAGCTGCAGCTCAGTGAGAGCCCTGCAAGCTGCATGCTTCCTCCATAGGACCAGCAGCAGCAGCCACACCACTGAGTTAGCAAACACAGGTCTGGGATACCCACCACAACGGCCCCACAGCCAGTGCCTTTAGGGGTAGGAAGTACACAGGAAATGATGTTATGGATGCTTCTTTTTCAGAACCAGTGTGGAAAGCAAAAATATTTATAGTGGTCATAGAAGAGACACAACACTTTGTATTCCTTCAGATTGATTGAATATTTTTATTTCAGTAAGGTTGAAATCCTTGTTTCAGTCACGTTTACACTTTTTATGTTAAAATACAGAAAACTACAATCTTAAAAGGCATATTAAATTGTGCTGAAATATGAAAAATTACAGGAAGTTTTTAAAATAAAATATTTAGTCTAATGTGTTTAACATTTTAATTACAGAAGTCAATTAATTTTAATGACAAGTGAATTGAAGCTAAGAATTTGAGCCAAAATGAACAGAATTACAAGTATAACATAAATGAAGATCTCTTTCTTAGCAATGTAAAAATAAAAGTATCCTGGGGGTAGGGGCTGATAGACACAAAAACATTTTCAATTCCTGGCCTAAAGCTTTCAAGCTGGCACTTGTTGCTGACACTGTTGGTGAGCAGAAACAAGTGATCTAGAGCTGTGTGAAGATTGCTTGATTTTCCCACTGGAGGTAAAAGACCTGCACAAAGTTTGGACACTATCAGACCTGGACAACAAACTGTACATAGCATTGAAGAAAAGGGGGGGATGAGTAATGACTATTGCTTCTGTAACTAGGGAAAGGAGTGCTGAAAGTGAGTTAGTCAGCCAGGCTGGTCTCTGAATAAGTGTGATCAATTTATTCAGTTTTGACTTTCCCAAGATTATGCTGGGTTTTCCTCCTCAGTCTCTTCTGTCATCTTCTCAGTAGAATGTTCTCTGATTTAGACTTTTAGCGCTTGGTAATGGTTTTCAAGATCAATGAGGCAAGATGTATTTTGGAGTGAGGATCACACTGGATCTCAACATGCAGGAGTAGTCTTCAGGTATTCAGTCATTTTCACACCGGAAGAAAACTTGAATTCAGTTTTTGAAAGAAGAAACTCTCTTTCTCAACAAACTCTTCCCTTGTAGTGTTTACCAGCTTCATGCAGTGATGACAGCATTACGGAGCAGTAATATATAAGTTGAAATGAGATGCTATTTGGAAGATCCTAGGGCTGTAGTCAGACAAATACTTTAAGCCAGCATAAGTTGTTAGTGTTGATAAAAACAATAGTTCCACATTTCATCTGCTTCTGTCTGCTTGTTCTCACCCTTGCACTATTCTCTTCCTTTCATCATACTTTTCTTTTCCTAACGTAATGGTGAACTAGAGCAGATTCAGCTGAAGTTTGGAGAGAGAGGTTCAGGTGTAGCTGGATCCGTTTTCCCTTGTCTTGTTCATCACATGACTGTGCAAACCCTTGTGTCAGTAGGCAGAACATGGTACCACAAAGGATGGAATTGAGCAGCCAAGGCAGGGAGAGAGCATGACCACTTCTTTTTTGTGTTAGCAGTACTTTATTGTCTCCACTGAAGTCTGTTTTCCCATTTAATAAGGACAATTTGCCCATTTTGAGCATCTGGATCAACTGCCAAAAGAAGCCACTTGACGAGATCTTACAAAGTACAAGTGAGTGTCCTGTCTGGCCAACAGCTGGTGAGTCAAGGTCAGATGTTCCTCTTGCTGATGGTTCCTGTGCTCATAATTCTTATGAAGCTTCTTGCAGGTATTACTAATTCTAGACTTTGTTTGGACGTGATAAATTTCTCAGTAGGGTAGTTGAGTGATGCTAAACTTGTTTTTGATGACAATCCTCACTTTATCTGTGTACATAGTTTGTGGGTAAAAAAGAGACTCTGAACCCAAGTTCAGGGAACTGATAAGTTTAAATATATCTTCAGTAAACAAGATGGCATACTCCCCCTGTGGAAGCTTGTCAGATATTTGCTTCACAGGTCTTGTATAACATGTTTTTTCTCTTTTCCATCTTTCTCTGCCAAAATTTTACTGAAGTGATCTTGTATACTCTATTCCTTTCCACCATCGGTCATTAAGTTGGTATGATTTTGAACTTGCATATCTTTGTGCATTTGAACCCATTACAAATGCATAAGCATCCATCAATTTGGCAATAAAGGACATTACACATCTGTAATTCATAAGCTTCAAGACAGTTTTGGGTGATAATGATTCAGGCATCCACTGAATGTCCAAATTCCCTTTGGCATCAGTTGTTCAGCCATAACTTGTTGGATCCAGCAGAGTGGGTTCACATTGCAGGAATCATCTCCAAATTCCTGCTTAATAGTTTGCATGCAGTTCATGCTGGAATAAGCAATCTTTGCATGGGGGAAGCTGGCTGGAGTCAATTTCATCCCTTTTGGCAAAGAGGGGTTGATAATGGCACCAGTTGTTGCACTTTTAGGGACAAACAGATGGCATGTGAATTCTTGTAATTTCTGAGAAAAAGCCTAGTGAAAGCTCCTGGGGTTGTCCAAACACTGAAAAGATATATTGATAATGGCATTTTCTTTGCATGAGTTCTAGGGCTCCCAGTTTTCCTTTGTCTGAAAAAAACACTAACAGCATTGCAGCCCCAAAAGACATGCAGGCCAATCAGTACTCTGCATGCGTTGGTCCAGGGGGAGCACACTATTATATTACTGTCAGTGAGTGATGTTTTGTGCCTGTTTTCTGACTTTCTCATGCATTAGCCAAAATCTATATTACTGCTGAATTTTACCCATCATTGGCAAATGGCCCCATCAGCCCTCACAAGCAGTATTTTGTAGTAAATAAAATAAATATTATCCTCAGAAAGAAATTGCCTGTGCAGAACAGTTACATGCAGTGTAAAACACATCTTCCTTCTTTAATGCTATTTTGAGAAGTCCTGTTTTTTTGTAGCAGTCTTTGGTTAGTAAGAAAGAGAGAATCACAGCTGAAAAGAGATGTGGTGTACTTCACCTTTTTGATTTACACACACATACACACACACACATCATGTTTTAAGCATGAATTAGATGAGGTTTGACTTGCTTATGGGAGAAAGGAAAAAATCTGTCTTTTGGATTTTGTGGCCTGCCGTTGTGTCCTTGAAATAAATGCTGGTAGTGGATCCTCTTGGATTTCTTACCACCTTTTGTTGTTATTGTCTGTTAAATGTTTAACAATGTATTAACTTTATGACTTTCTGCACCTTCGTATAGTTCAAATGAGCAGAGATGCCTTGTTAACACCACTCAGCCTTTGGCCAAGTCTTTGTTAATAACACAGACAGATGGGATAGTGATGATTTCAGGGGGGCTTTGGTGGATCTTTCTTTTTTTTTCCATCTGACTAAATAAACTCTTAGTCAAAGAGGTTTATCCATTGCTCTGTTCTTACTGATGGGCTTAAGTGTTCCTTCTATCCTGTTAGCATTGTATGAAGAAGCCATGTGCTTTTGGCTTAATGCAGTTCTGAGGTCTGAATAGGCCACAGCTCACTCTCACTGCATACTTTGATGTCTGCTGTCCTCTGTAAAACTGCTCTATGCAGCACCACTTGGATTCCTATTGGTTTTTTACTTGTTTCTTTCAGCTCTGTGTTCAGCACTAAATTACCTTTGGCAACCATATTCATCAACAAGTTGTCTGGATACGTGATCTGTTTTCCCTTTGTCACACTGGCTGGTATCTACCTAGTGTCTCCTTCAAACCTGGCCTTTGGGACTCCAGAGGTTTTGTTTCTCAGCTATTATTTAATAGTTTCCACTTTTTCAATAGAACAACTGTTGCTTTGAGATAAAATTTGCTATCATATCTGGATTGAGAAAGACACTTGATGACACATGCAAAGATCACTTGGTATACACAGGGTTTTTTTCCTGCAGAATATTCAGAATTTGGGTTATCCATATGGTATTCTTCAGCACTTTTATTTTGACTGCCTTTACTTTAAAGTAGCAGTAGCAACACTACCATTAATTAATGAACTCTTGCAGGCATGGTTTCTCTATTGGAAATGGCAAGAATCTTGGTTCTTTGCTGCATTCCTTACTTGTGCATCAATACATGGTGGTTTACATCTTACAGGCAAAGACTAACCTTTTGTCTTTTCAGGTATTTGGGGAGTGGTATGTGTTTTGAGGGCTGATTTTTTTTTTAAATTTGGGGCTTTTTTCTGGTAGAAGACACATTTGTACTTCTTAGATCCCTTTTCTTTGTTTTTCTAGAAGTTTCTTCCTTCTCAGCCATTGTTGCCTTACCCCTTTGACCTGATGACATGCCTAAAGACCTATTTTTGGCCATGTTTATTCGTGATTCTCATAATTTTGAACCTGTGATGTTTTGTTTTTATTCAAGCCATTGGCAATATCCTGAAACAGAATCTGGTTGCAGATTTAGGCAGCTTTCGAGCCTATTTGCAAATGCACATTCAAAAATGTTCACTCTTCCTCTCTTCCCTGCTTACTTTTATTGATGTGATGCTAATATTTCAAATCTGCAATAAAAGATGAATGTATTGGAGGCAGCAGTAAAGTTCACCGTTGTGTAAACATAGACAGAATGAGCATATGTATAAAAAGATCTGATATTGTAGCATTCAGTTTTCATTTATTTGGTGACCATCTTCGAAAATCTAGCCAGACTGACAGTAGTAATTTGTCATCAAAGTGCTAAACCACATGGATAAGGTCAGTAGTGACAGAGAAACCATAGATATAGTGAAAAGTCTGCTGATTTATATAGGTAAATTCATCCTAACTCAAAATTTGGCTCTTCAGATGAAACCACTTAACTGCCCAGAGTGACTAATTAAGAGAAGTGCTGTATTTCCACTCTGGTGAGCATTCAAACAGTAGGAGGAATACAGATATTCTTTACATTATCTTTGATTTTCTTTAATCCAGCAGAGGGTTTAAAATTTTAGCAAAAGGGCAGAATTCAACAACTCAATAAGATACGACAGCAAAATAATGCAAAGATGTGTTCCTCTCAGAACAAATTGCTGTCATTCAATGCTTTGCGTTATTCAACTCACATAAATTTCTGATATTATTGTTATTTTTCTGGCTCTGTTTCAGAACCAGATGGATAACTTGATGGTTATTGGATTTTCATATACAGAGCATTGAAAACTCAAACCTATCAGTTCATTCTCCCCTCTCTCTGTAATAAGAATTGACTAGACAGACCTGTACCATAAAACTGTTCACATAGATATGTTTCTGGGAAGAATTTAATCTTTAGCAAAACAGCATATTTGGCTAAATTTCATGTGGTTGCAAATGTCACCATCAGCCCTCACAAGCAGCATTTTGTAGTAAATAAAAACTATCCTCAGAAAACAATTGACTATGCAGAACACTATTACGACATTTGTCCCACTCACCTTCCTGTATCATTTGCATTTATATGATAAGTGGAAGGAGCAGAAAGAATACAAGTGGTGGCAGACTGAATAATCTGATTAATAAAGTAGATTGACTGTATAACACTTTGTATTTTTCCTTTGATTTGGATGGTTTTAAATGGCCTATAATGACCCAAGTAGAGAAAGCTGAGAATCATCCACCTAGGAAAATTTGTTAAAAATTTAAGATATTCCATGGCAAGAGTAAAGCAACTGAAGGAGCATGAGCTCCGTTGGATTTCTGCTTAGTGTCTGCATACTCTGGTGTTTAGTAAAATGTTGGCTCTAGTCAAGGTTTTCCCCAGTTTGTCTGCACCTAGTAGGGTTTAGTTTTTGCTAAAGACTTGTCTTCAAGGCAAATGTGCAGAATATTATTAAACAATCTCTTTTTTCAGTGAACTTGGTTTAAAATAGCTGTTGAACATCAGACTCTTATCTCTGCAGTAGGCTCCCATTGATCATAGTAGGCTCCATCAGCCCCTACTAACTTCATTGCAGTTGGAAATCCTCTTCACTTTGGGTACTTTTCTTATCTGCTGATGTGCGCATTTAGGGATCTGATGTGAAGGTGACTTTTTTTAACAGCTTATCTCCTTCAAAATTGCAGTGAGGTGCAATGAACATGGTCACAGCTCTTCAAATGTGAGGTTTTGTCCTGTTTTAAACATGCACTTCATGCTTGAAACCATTGGTTATTCTTTCCCTTTGTTTTTTATTTAATGCCTTGGAAAGCTTGAGAGTCAAACACAGATAACCATACCTGTCTTTGAGCAGAACAATTAAGGCAATTAGCCAAGGCAACTACTCAGTCTATGCAAAGCAGAGCTAAGGAAATCAGAGGAATTCCTTCCTTTGAAAGAGATACTTGAAGTTACCTCCAGATTCTGGTGACTTCTGTCAAGTTGAGAATTTCACTGGCATGCAAACCAAAAAGGACAAAGCCCAAGGAAGATGAAAAGGGAAAACAAGACACTTAAGACTATCCCAGTGGGGATTAGATGAAGATCCTTCTGCAAGAACTCTTGACACTCTAGGTGCAAGCTTAAGAGACTGTCCTGGAATAGCCATGTCAGAAAGCAGAGCTAACAAAAGCCACTGGGCACCAGCAGGCTGAGCCATGCTCCCTGGTGGCTGCACTGTCTGACAGAAACCAGTCATTGGGGCAGAAGAGGTGAAAGAAAGGGAAAGTCAGGAAATACCACTGCTCTCCTCTCGAGGTCTGCAAGCTGAGTGAGCAACATGAGTGGAGGTGTTGCTTGTGGATGGATGGCTGTGATAACCCCATTCAGAACAGTGCTATAAGATCATAGAATCATAGAATGGTTTGGGTTGGAAGGGACCTCTGGAGGTCATCTAGTCCA
>VWZO01019153.1:1440-15444 GCA_013396975.1 Bucco capensis
TCGAAGCCGCTGTCGATAGCATTTATAAAAATATTAAACAGTACAGGCCCCATTACAGAGCCCTGAGGGACACCACTTGTCACTGATCTCCAGCTGGACATCGAGCCATTGACCACTACCCTCTGGATGCGACCAGCCAGCCAGTTCCTTATCCACTGAATAGTCCACCCATCAAATCCAGAGCTCTCTAACTTGGCCAGTAGAATGTTGTGGGGGACCGTGTCAAAGGCCTTGCAGAAGTCCAGATAAATCACTTCCACAGGTTGTCCCTTGTCCACTGAGGTAGTCACACCATCATAGAAAGCCACTAGGTTTGTCAGACAGGATCTGCCCTTAGTGAAGCCATGTTGGTTGTCTCTGACCACCTCCCTATCCTCCATGTGCCTTATCAGACCTTCTAGGAGAATCTGCTCCATGATTTTCCCAGGCACAGAGGTGAGGCTAACTGTTTTGAGTGGATCAATCCTCCATTTCAGTCTTTTCAGAAAAAAAATCAGTATATTCAGAGTGTCTGAAGCACTAGGGCCAGAGAATGAGCAAGTTCTCCCATAGAGAGGGTTTCTAGAAGTTTATTCATGGGAGGAAAGCTTATACACGTACTGTATGACCTGGCTCAGTGGCACCTTGTCATCAGATTGGAAATGGTCCTGCCTTACATTGAAGCTCACTAATCTCTGTACTAAAAAGGAAACTGAATTTGGGCTTCCTGTTCTATCTGCCTTGGAGATGTAATGGACCCCATCGTAGCCTTTTCTATCCATCTTTAGAAATGCAACACTGACATAAGAACAAGTTAGATACTGGTTGATAGACTAAGTTGATTCATGCATTGCAAGGCCAAAATGTATGGACCTCAGCAGAGAGAACATAAGTAGAGATGGAACTATGTTTTGTCCTTTGATACAGTAAGGAACTTTCAAGCAAGTCCACACCAGAAGACTTTGCATCCAGGGCTGCAAAGAAAAGTTATATGGTGACAAAGTCAGGGTCCTACAGGAATATCTGCAGATGACTTTCCAAATCTGGCCTTATTTTCTTAATACCAGATATGCTTTTATTAGTGTCATATAATTGAGATGGCATTATAAAATTCTAGATGTTAATTTATCTGCTGAAATTAATGACATTTTCGGGAATATTTTATTGTAAGCGTTCTTTAAATTATTTTTTTTCAAATTTCAGATGAAAACAGCAAGAAAACTGTTATTTCTCTTTATCCTTCTGATTTATAATACATATATAATTATAGATATATTTTATGTAATTTCAATAATATCTATTTTGTTCATGTACTAAAATTATTTTTGAAATATTTTCCCAGAGGATGTAGATGTAACAGGGATTAGCATTGATGTTGTTCACTCTTAAATGTCATGCTTTCTTTCCCTATCCAGTTAAGACAGTTGTATAACTGGTTTGTTCCACCTACTCATGCCATTTCAGAAGCAGACTTCTCATCTTCATTAATCTGTGTTCTACACAATGACCATCAATGGTCTGTTTTATTAAGGGACCACCTTGAAGTTCAATCCTGAAGACTGCCTATATCATTAAAATTCCTTTTTTATTAATGTATTAACATACATTAGGCTAAATACATGTTTTAGTGCTTTGAAATTAGAGGATCCTGTATCATGGATAACTGAGTCTCTATGCTAGATCAGGGAGAGAGAGCTGGATGTGACAAACATCCCTTTGCTATCCTTTCATTTGTGCAAGAGGGACACACTGAATTTATAGGAGAAATTCTTAAATAGATGGTTTTGTTCCTTCATGCTACCTGAAGGGAAAGAAGATACAGAAGCAGCAACAGGAACGCTTCTAGGATTACAGCTTTATGTGTTTGTTAGAAGTGTTTTGCTCACGGTTATTAAAGCGCAATGGGCACAGGGAGAGAATCCTGGAGGGGACATATACCTGAAAGAGATCGTACTAGAGGTTATGGAAAGACAATCATAAAGGAAAGTCCTCAGCCTTGACAAGGGACAGCTAGAATTTTTTTCAGAATTTACAGATATTTTGATTATGAAAATGAACACTTGATTTAGAACAGTTAAATTGGTACAGGCAATAGAGAGAAGGAATTATGTATGGTCATATGACTGTAGTTTATCTTGCTTCCCATCTAAGAATGGTTATACCAGTTTTTATCTAATAAAATATATATGTATGGCTAGGCTTCGCGAACAAAGATCCAGGGAGGGCTCCACTCATGCTCCTCATCAGCGCCTTTTACAAGCGCGCTGATAAAAAGAGGATAGCGGATAGCACCCTCGAGCCTGTGCAATGGATTTTTTTTTAGGTGAGACACAGCATGCACAGAGCTGGACACACCCTTTAGTCCTAAGGTTCATCTGCCAGGGCCTAGCAAGCTTGGATGCTGGCAGCGAAGTCCTTAGGATGAAGGTTTTATTAGAGTATCCTTCTCTTAGATGAAAGGCCTCACAGGGCTACACGAGCTCCATCTGCCCGGGTTTGGAATTAGAGTTGTCCTTCTCCTAGGATGACTGCCAGAAGGCTAATGAGCACATCCTACCCATACAAGGATTATAGGAACATGGGTTTCACTCCCCACACTTTCCCGTGGGCAATGAGTTTAATGCTCCCTCTGCTGTCAGCACAGTTATTGCACCAGGGGCCACAGGAGACCCCAAGTGATTTTCAGACTGTGCCTGAATAAAATATATCAACATTAAGAATATTATACCTGTTTAACAGGTTCAAGTCCTTGCATTTCAAAATGATCCAACTCTTCCAGCTCAATACATTTAACACAGCAGACTACTTCACAACCAGGCAGTACAGGGGGCATAATAACTCATCTAATATATGACAACTCATGAAGTGGCAGCAAATCTGACCAAGTTCACACATGTAATCATATCTTTAAAGTGACATAAGTGTATATTTAGATTGCTCACTTCTTACATACATAGGTTCTTACAGTTCTTTTTATAAATATCCATTTGGAACATTGTACAACAAACCACAGATGAGACAAAATGGTTGACAATTGTACAAAAATGTGTCAGTACATACAATTTTAGAAATATAAGAGATGATGCAAAAATCCTAAAGAACTAGACACTGGTAGTGGACAGACAAAACTACCATTAAAAACAGAGCAAACAGCACAGAGGAACCTTTGAAACTGGAAAAAAAGATAGAGACAAATAGAAATAAAAGACTGAATATTAAGAAATTAGGTCTTCATCTGCTTTTAGTCAAGCAAAAGGTATAACTCTCAAAGGACACAAGAAAAAAAGAAATTCAAATGAAGAAAACCTATAATTCCACTTTTTCAAAATGCAAACTGTAAAGCAGTATACTTAAAGGATATATATTTTCTGCAGTTAAGGCTAAGATTTTCGCCTATTTACAGAGAAAATAAACAAAACAAAAAAAAGGGAGAGACTTTTCAGCTGGTCAGATTGTAATAGGACAAGGAGGAATGGTTATAAGCTGAAGAAGGGGAAATTTAGACTGGAGATTAGAAAGAAGCTCTTTACCCAGAGGTGGTTATGCACTGGAACAGGTTACCCAAAGAGGTTGTGGATGCCCCATCCCTGGCAGTGTTCATGGCCAGGCTGAAAGTGGCCATGGGCAATCTGGTCTAGTGTGTGGCATCCCTGCCCATGGCAGGGGTGGTGGAACTAGATGATCTCTAAGGTCCCTTCCATCCTGGGCCATTCTATGATTCTCTGAAAATATGTTTATCTTGTTACATATATACAAAATCTGTAGAAGTTTGACATCCTCAAAATCTAATTTTTCCCAGCTGTAGATAACATTCCATTTGCATGACAAGAAATCAATTGCTAGCAACCAAGTGACCATGAAAGCTGCCTTATTCAATGTGTTGTTTTATAAAAATACTCAAATGTCACCTGGTTCAAATATTTCACTTATCAAACAGTGAATACCAGAGTTATTTGCTAACAAGACAGTGACCTGGTGTTAATGTGTAAGAGAAGCTTTTATGTGAAAGTTGGGGTAACTTGTGGACACTTAGCTGCCTATCAGTTTCAGAGAAGATGACAGTGACTGCCAGAATAGAGTGTGTTGGCCCCTCCAGTGTCATAGCAAACTAAGTGTGTCAGCTGTGGTACATCAAATCAACATTCCTGCCAGTGACACCATCCATGTTAAAAATAGTAGACAACACCCAGGGATTAACCTACTCTTAAGAAAGGAATGTAACAAATAATTATTCTCCAGGGAACAGATTTAAATAAGAAGCTGGTAAGTGACATGCAAGATCTGCCCAAGGTTTGAATAACTCTTTTTCTCCACTTGTCCTTCTTCCTTATTTAACTCTTCTCCAGGGTTAAAAGTGAGAGGACGAGAATCAGTGACAAGTGGTGTCCCTCAGGGCTCTCCGTATTGGGGCCTGTACTGTTTAATATTTTTATAAATGATATCAACAGTGGCATTGAGTGCACCATCAGCAAGTTTGCAGATGACACCAAGCTCTGGGGTGCTGTTGATAAATTGGAGGGGCAAGATGTCATCCAGAAGGACCTGGACAAGCTAGAGAGGTGGGCCCAGGTGAACCTCATGAGGTTGAACAAGACCAAGTGCAGGGTCCTACACCTGGGTCGGAACAACCTCCACTATCAATACAGGCTAGGGGATGAGATGACAGAGAGCAGCCCTGCAGAAAAGGACTTGGGGGTGCTGATGGACGAGAAACTCAACATGAGCAAACAGTGCATGTTGGCAGCCCAGAAGGCTAATCGCATCCTGGGCTGCATCAAAAGAAGCGTGACCAGAAGAGATGATTCTGCCACTCTGCTCTAGTGAGACCTCATCTGGAATACTGTGTCCAGTTCTGGAGCCCTCAATACAGAAAGGACATGGACCTGATGGAGCAGGTCCAGAGAAGGGCCACGAAAATGATCAGGGGGCTGGAACACCTCTCCTATGAAGACAGGCTGAGGGAGCTGGGATTGTTCAGCCTGGGAAAGAGAAGCCTTTGGGGGGACCTACTAGTGACTTTCCAGTACCAAAAGGGAACTTACAAGAAGGCTGGAGAGGACCTATTTACAAAGGCCTGTAATGAAAAGACAAGGGGCAATGTTTTTGAATTGGAGATGAGTTGATTTACACTTGATACTAGGAAAAAGTTCCTTACCACGAGGGTGGTGAAACACCAGATTGAGTTGCCCAGGCAGGTAGTTGAGGCCCCATCCCTGGAGGTATTAAAAGTGAGGCTTGACAGGGCTCTGGGCAACCTGATCTAGATGGGGATGTCCCCGCCCAGTGCAGGGGGGTTGGACTAGATGACCTCCAGAGGTCCCTTCCAACCCAAATGATTCTGTGAATCTGTGATTCTGTGAAATGGCTTCAAGTTTAAGCAGGGGAGGTTTAGACAAGATGTAAGGAGAAATTTCTTTACTGAAAGGGTTGTTAAGTCTTGGAATAGGCTGTGGAGGGATGTGGTGGAGTCACCATCCCTGGAGGTGTTCAAGAAACATTTTTAGATGCTCTACTTAGAGACATGGTTTAGTGGTATGTTAGTGATAGGTATGGTTGGACTTGATGATCTTAGAGTTCTCTTCCAACCTTTGTGATTCTCTGATTCTGTTTCTAATTTACAGCAACACGTTTTCTTCTACATCTAAAAACTTTTTTAAAAGATTTTTTGTTAAACTTAATGGAACTTATTGATTTCAACTTTCTACCTATATAAATTATGCTACGNGCTGCTTCCACGCTTCTGAGTCCAGGCCTCGAGGGTCCAGCTTCCTCCCTTTCTTCCCACCCTCCCGCCCCCCGGGGGAGTTCGGCTGCGGTAATATAGCAACCAGGAGGGAAGGTGGGAGGTTTGGATCTTGGTGCTGGCTCTGTATCTTTGCTTGTATATATTTGCCTGCTGTTGTTGTTTTCTATTAAAATAGTTAAATTTACTCAGCCTTTTCCAATCCACAAGTCTCATTATTTCATCCAAACCATAACATTACCAAAGCAATTCTCTCTTAATCTCAGTCCCAATAAACTCATTTCACCCAGTGAAAAGGCAGTGGAGGTTACTTTAGAATATCATGCTTCTTACCGGACCTTGCTGAGAAGGGTGTCATTGTAAACTTCAGGCAACTGAACCTGCCTCGGTAAGCTGGAATTGTTTCTCTGAGTTTAGTGCACCAAGGCCTTGAGCATAGCTCCTCAGAAAAAGGTAAATGCATCCTTTCTCACTCATTTTTGTCTAAAGTATTTGCCACAGCCTCAGAACCAATATTTATGGAAGACTGTTAACAGGGTCTTGCACTATCTTAAATAAACTATATACTTCTTAGTTCAAGGCTGGGAAAACCAGAGAGTTTTCCCAATGCTTATAAGAGGGCTGGAAGAGACAGACTGAACACTTTTTCAAAATTTCCTTCTCTAGAGTTGTTGTTGCAGGCTCTAGCTAATAGTAGATCAAGTTTGCACTCCTGGAATTCAAGAACCACCCAAACTCGACAGGTTGCACATAGTAGTTTGACAAATTACCTAGGACCATCTCTATCACTCTGTACAGCCCAGAACATTTCCCAGAATTTCCCAAAGCCCTCCTAGCATATCTGCAGGCTAAAAATAGAATTTTGGAGAAGTCATTTCTTGAAAAGGCTCCAACATCTGGTCAAAGACTGGAAAGGATTATTTTCAAGACAGAAGCACAGCTTCAGTAATAAGACACAAAATAAACTTTTTCCCTAATAAAGGCATTATTCAAAGCATTTTCGCATAAGTTTACACTCAGGTGCCTTGCCTTGCAATAGGCCATGAAGTCCAGCTGTCAATCTCCTTCCAGAGTGAAGAACAAGATGGAAACAAATTTTCCATAAAACCCTCCCCCATATGCAGTGTAATTACATTAATGTAGGTACATAAACCACCAGCAAGACCCTTGATCTCCTCTGTTCACTTCCTCTGACATACTGTTATTATGGATTCTGATTTTTCAGTCGTGAATTCAATACAGATGTCAGGATGATTTTTGTGACAAATGCTGTGTTGTAATGGTATAAGAAAAAAGGACACTGTAGCTTTAAGCTAAGCATCTGTTACATGGACGTCTTCTAGTCTTGCGGCCCTAAATACCAAATAGGTAGCAAATGCTAGCAAAGCATGGGTGAAATCAGGGTGTCCTTATGGTGTTACAAATCTGTGCTGTTGACAGCTACAGCACTAACCTGTACTAAAGGAGCTGCTGCCAGTCTTGGTAGGGGGCACTAAACAAGATTGCTCAAAGTGTATTTGCTATGTTTAGTTGGTTTACTACACATATTTTAACTCAATAGTACCATGAGAGGAGAAGCTGGTAAGAATAGCAGCAAAACTGAAGCCAAGGTCAAACTTTAAAAGCATCAGGCATCTCCGGTGGCTTGACTTAGGCTATGATGGTGGACGTCCAAAAGATTATATTCAAGTGATAAGACATTCAATCTCTCTTCCAATGTTATTTTGGATTTTGGCAAAGGATCTCTGCCAGGTCGATATTTTCTCTAGATTTGAACGGATCTTCCTCTGGATTTTACAGAAATCCATAAAATGAAGAGAACACAAAGCATTCATCTGACAGGGTGTTTTCCCTCAAACTTGAATTAGAGGGAAGGTAAGAAAAAGCTGTCTAAAAAATCCTGCAAACAGTCTGAAGGAAACAGGGATTATATACCTTACTGAAACGTTGTCAGGCTTTCATTAACTGAATGAAAAATTAGTCCTTCTGTGCCCTTTGGTTGACTACTGCAGACAGATGGATATCAAAACTACAGGCGAAAAGCCACTAAGTTCTGAGAAATACTCATAACTGGTTGACATCTGCTGGCTGCAACTGTGCTTTGGTGTTTCAATCCCACAACTAACTCTGCCATGTGCCAAAAGACATACAATGGACTTCTTTGTTATATTTAAGAATTCTTTGGGGAAAAGTAAAATGCTATTATTTTTCTAAACAAGTGTGTTAAATTTATAAAAAAACTTCCCAAACTAATTCTAGCTTTAGACAATAATATAATTGGCTTTATATTCCCTCATTATCCAGTAACGAGTAATTTTTTTAAAAAGACACTAACAATTTAAGGGAACTATAAAGCATAGGCTGTATATAGAAATAGGTATCTTGGCAGAAAAATACAACTTCTCTTGTACTTGAACTGACTAATTGGCAATCAGCTATCTCATATAACCATGTTATGCCCAATAACATACAAAATGTTCTACACAGAAATGTGAAAAGTAGGGAAAAATTGAAAGAGTGATACCTGAAGCGATGATATGCATTTAAGAGAGTTTTTTTTACAGTCTGCTTTATTTTCTTTTTGGATTTATTATTATGGTCAAATACTGCAATATTATCTAAATTCCTGTGGTAAGTAAGAATGTGCAGTGTGTTACATAACTGATTAAACACATTAAAACATTACAGAATAGTACTATGCTAGTATATTAATTTCAATAGGTTAGTAGCACTAATAGTGTTTCGACATATTTTTTTTTTGCCAATAGCTCCCCAATGACCCATTGACAAAATACATTGAGATATCATCCTAATGAGAAATTCTGCAAATAACAGGAATACATATTTGATTTAATTCATGAATATTGCAACTATTCCAAAAGATAAAATGAAGGCTTTACCTTATGCCCTTAGAATACTTCTACTATATTTATTACTGCTATTACTCACTGATGGGTTACTATTATTCAGTGATAGTTAACATGATTTAAGATAACTTCCATTCTTAATAGCATTTTCTAAAACAACCATTATTACTATTAACATCTTCGATAATACTTATCCAGAGCAGTTCTGTTAAGTGAAGACCACAGATAAGGTGATAAAGGAGCACTTGAACATTTTACAGCTTAAA
Source organism: Bucco capensis (assembly GCA_013396975.1). Lineage (NCBI taxonomy): Eukaryota > Metazoa > Chordata > Aves > Piciformes > Bucconidae > Bucco > Bucco capensis. The sequence goes on from VWZO01019153.1 coordinate 10,296, forward strand.
ACAATATAGAAGGTAGAAATCCATCAAAACACCTTTTAAAAAACCACCAAAACTGATAAAACAATTTGTGAAAATGTAAAAAAAATCTTTTGAAATAAAGAATCTTGTGGTGATTATGTAATACTTACATAATTATGCATACAGTTAACCTTGGCACATCACAATATGAGTGATTTAAATTTATCTTCATGAATTTTGCCTGTAATTTCCTAGCCTATAGTAGTTTAATGACGCTGTGCTTTAGGCTACAATCCACCAGTGGATAATTACAAGGACACAAGAAATAGCTTCCACAAGGGTGTTGATAACATCTGTCCCAAGCAGCAGGAGTGTTCATTTGCAAATGCTGTTTCACAGCACAGAGGCCTTAGTCAATAAAACACATTGGAACCTTTTAGCAGGAAGGATGCACTGCAAGCATAGGAAGGTGGGGTATAATATCAGGATTAACTTCATCCTGTTAATGCTTTTACTTAATATCCATAGTGAAGAATTATAATAGATATCCAGTTTAATTTATTATGATTTATGACATTGGACAGACATCAACCTCAGGCTTCAGCCACTGCCTTTTTGCATTTATTCCCATACAAGACGTAGGAAAAGAACTACTACTTCTATTGTATATAAAGATTAGCCAACTCTCCCACATGCAATAAGATGCTCTTTATGTCAGTGCCATGCTTTTCACGTCCCCGATGTGTGATTCCTTCACTGGTTGTACTGTACCATGCCTCCCTTCTGCTCTGTTATCCATGGTACCAGAGGCAATTGACTAGCAACTGCCTAGCTCGTGGCATCTAGAACACAAAGTCAGAGAGAGATAAAAAGACGGTGAGGCTGTTTTGCATCCCATGAACCATGCCTTCCTCCTCCACAGAGTTACACTATGGATCCTTCAATGTAGAAGTCCTTCCTGTCACATCACTGTGCACTGTTGGATCAGCCTTAGCCACTGAGAAGCTGCTAGCTTAAGAGTCCTGCAAAAGCCACAGTGCTGTTGTGGGTATTGATGATTCTGCAGATTTTGTCATTCACTGTACATTCCATGTCTGTATATTTTCATGACACACAGTGAGCACAGAACTCAAGGCACAAAACTACTATTTCCTTAAGGCAGGTAGCCAGTGAAACCTCTCAGTCTGAAAGACTAGTTTTACAGTAACTAAGACGCCAGCTCAAGCTGAGCCTGCACCCATCTACCCTCACCAGATTTGACAGGCTGGCCAGCGTGGCCCTGGCCACTGCCAGTGATCATCCTCGCAGGCTGCTCAAGCCAAGAATATGCCAAAGCCATTCCCAAAGGATATTTGGCCACAGCCACCCAGAAGAAGAAGTAAAAGACTTCTACTATGTGGGCACAAGTTCTGCCATGCCTCTTTGCCTCAGGACCAGAATCTGGTCCCCAATCTTTTCTTTTCACTAGTAGCTTGTAGGAGATATATCCTGGTTTTTAACCACAACCCACTCTTCTGTGATGTAGAGTATGACTAAAGGGCAGCAATCACTATTAAAATATTTACCCTGCTGTAAAATTCAAGCCTTTTTAGTTTTCCATAGTTCCTTTTAAAGACAGAACTTCACATACGTGGTTTTGTGCTGCTGCCTTTCCCCAGGCAAACCATGTCAACACTGCTTTATCTGTGTGGCAGCAGCCTGTCCCTTATGTGCTCTTCAGTGCTTCTCTCCACAGATGTTGGGAAGAAAGCTCATTTCCCTCCATTTGTCTCCACTTTTTCGTTAGTCCAATTATCTTTAGTAATTCATAGGAGAATTGAAAAGAAATCCTGCTATTAAACAGCAGGATCAGAAAATACCCTTCTTAACATGCTCTGGCACATCCAGAGAAGAATGGGTGCATTTATTGTTCCAAATTTTTCAGGTAAATCTGGATGTGCTATCAATTGAAATAATGGCAAAAGGTAACCAATATGAAGTGCTCAGGCCTGAGCTGTGCTGCAAATGAATATTGCTGTTGAAGGACATTAAATGCCTGTCCTTTGGTGTAGGCGGTATTTAACACTTAGATGGAAAGAGAGAAGGGAAGAAGGATACAGTCTCCTTAATCCTGGTACTTGCCATGAGCCACATGGCACAGCTTAGGTACTAGAGCTGAAATCAGGAGCTAGCATCAAGAACCACGACAAAGATACCTCAGGAGCTGACCCTGTTAAGACAATCAAATAATTACAAAAAATGATTGGATTAATTAGGGGAAGTAGCCTAAGACTTTCTAGAACAGGATGGAAAACAGACACAATGTGTCATCAGTGAGAATATCTCTTTTTACATACAGCCATCATTTCAAACAGGTTCTATGATAGATGCAAAGACAGAAAAAATCCAGTCACCTGCGACAATAAACTATGTGTGTTCAGGTGGAGTCACTTCCAGGTTATTTTGAATGCATGCCTCTCAAGGGTAAGTAGAATTTTATGTACAAATATGTTTTGATACTTCAAATTGTGTTTTAAGGCATCTCTATGTGTCAGCTTTAAGAATCTGACAGGTTAAATAATGCTTGTTACAAGTCATTTTGCTTTCTCTTTTTTGTTTGGTTTTTTTTCATGTCATGAAGTCAATATTCGTTACTGACGTGCAGTAGGAGTTAAGGTTTTCGCTGCTTCCTCTTTCCAGTGCTAACTTTTTAAAATACAAATTAAGTGCTACTGAGCTAAATTGTTCTTTCTTCTTTGCTATAAAGCAATTTGCCATTCTCCCAAACCCAGAACAAAAATAGAACCAAGGTTTGCAATTCTTGTAGAAAGACTGAAAAAGTCTTTTCCAGGCTGAGGCATGTGCTGAGAATTCTTGTGTTTTATAGCAGCTCTTGCCAAATCACAGTAGCATCTCAGAAGCAGCCTTCCCACTCTTCCTTAGCAGGATTTATTTTACATTAATGCAGAATAATCTGTAAGAGAACGGCAACACTGCCAAGAGGAAAGAGTGGAGACAGATACAGTGAAGCAAATACATTATGCTTTCATATTAATATATGCTTGCTCACTTGCTGTCTTTGCACATGATCTGGCTACAGTCAAATACATCTAGAATAGCTCATAGTGAACAGATAGAGTCCTCTCCTCATCAAAAAATAATAGAAAGAACTGGTAATTTCCCCTTCATTATTAACTTCTAAAGCCTAGATAAATTTACATTCCAGTTAAAGGTCCTACTAAGACCTTTAAGAGTCCAGTAGAAATACTTTCCTTTTAACTTTACTTTAAATTTTGACTCTTGTCAAACTATAGGAAATGTTGAGAAATATTAAAAAAAATATGTTTGAAATCCTCAATTTAAGCTTATTTTTCTGAAATACCAGAAGTCAGAAATTTGGGTTTTTTTCCTGTAAACAGAGGATTTCATTTGTTAGTTAAGACTGATCATTTAGGAATAGAATATAAGTTTAGATAAATAAATAAGTTACCAGCAATATACACAATAAAAATAATGGAAGAAATTAAACTTGAAAGTCATTTGTTCAAACATATTTATTCATAAAACACGCACAAAAAATAAATTTTCCTATTTGTTATAACCTTCAAGTACTGTAAATGTACTCCTGAACAGATTTATTAGAAGATGGTCTATTACTATAAACAGGTCATTCAGTATTTGGAAATCAAGGGGTTTACTGCTTTCTTCCTAAATTGTTGGTGCTTGACTTGAGAGCTGAGGTCACTATTTTGCCATCAACTCTTATTTTCTAGACAGATGGCAACTACAGATATTCTTGGGATGAAAAAAGGCACTGATGTAAGGCATAATGAATATGTGACAGGAATCATACTAGGTGTCAAGAAATTTCACAAGATATAATTCTAGGACTGTTTCTCTAAGCAAAATGGATTATCTAAGTAGCTTGAGAGGAGACATTGCTTTAAATCTCATCAAAATCCCAGATGGGGTGGGTGGCCGAAAAAGTTTGTGCTTCATTTTAGCTCCTGCAGTTTTTCTGTTCAGGCTGCTTCTGACAACAGGACAAGCTGTGGATGTAACAGGTAGGACCACAGTACAGTAACATATTCCTCTTTGAAGGCAAAGGCTACTCATAATTCTTGGGCTTTGGGAGCTGCTTCACATGCACTGAACAGTAGGACTGGGACCAGGGGAATTTGAGGGCTACAGTTCAACAGAATGGCTTTGCTTTACCTAGCTGTAAACAAGTATTGGTCTCTGTGTGTACTAAGGAGTAGTGTCAGTACTGCAAACACATTTTATCGCTGTTAACCTCTGAGGCTTCCATTAGACTCCTTCACATAAAATCACTGTCATTGCTGTAAACCAGGATGAAGTTTAACATGCTCAACTTCAAAGCAACCAGGGGAGGTGAGCCTTAGGCCTAAAATATTTAAGCACTTCAAATAAAATCATAGAATCATTTAGGTTGGAAGGGACCTCTGGAGGTTGTGTAGTCCAACCCCCCTGCAGTGGGCAGGAATGTCCCTGTCCAGATCAGGTTGCACAGAGCCCTGTCAAGCCTCACCTTGAATGCCTCCAGGGACGGGCCCTGAACGACCTCCCCAGGCAACCTTTTCCAGTGTTCCACCACCCTCGTGGTAAGGAACTTTTTCCTAGTATCAAGTCTAAATCTACTCATCTCTAATTTAAAACCATTGCCCCTGGCCCTTTCACTACAGTCCTTTGTAAACAGGCCCTCTCCAGCCTTCTTGTAAGTTCCTGTTAGGATAGAATCATAGAATCATTTGGGTTGGAAGAGAATTCTGGAGGTCATCTAGTCCAACCCCAAAGGTTAGTTGAGTGCCAAAAAACTCTAATTCTGACTAATTTATTTTAGTTTAAAGCATACCTGGAGGCTAAGCCCATAGCTAGGGTGGCACAACATCTGATGCTCACCACTTCACAGAATCACAGAATCACAGAATCGATCGGGCTGGAAAGACCTCCGAGATCATCAAGTCCAACCCTCTGTCAACTCTAATCCATTTACTAGATCATGGCACTCAGTGCCACATCCAATCTTTGTTTAAAAATCTCCAGGGATGGTGAATCCACCACCTCTCCGGGCAGGCCATTCCAATGCCTGATTACTCTCTCTGTAAAGAACATTTTTCTGATCTCCAACCTAAATTTCCCCCAGCAGAGCTTGAGCCCGTGCCCCCTTGTCCTATTGCTGGGTGCCTGAGAG
>VWZO01019153.1:15586-29498 GCA_013396975.1 Bucco capensis
AACACAGACCCCTGGGGAACACCACTGGTGACCGGCCGCCAGCTGGACACAGCCCCATTCACCAGCACTCTCTGAGCGCGATCCTCCAACCAGCTCCTAATCCAGAAGAGGGTACGCTTGTCCAAGCCATAGGCTACCAGCTTATCCAAGAGTATATTATAGGAGACATAATATTATGACATAGTATATTATGGGAGACAGTTTGCTTCTTCTTCCTTGCTTCTGTCTCACAGGGGGAGTCAGTAAGTTCCTATTTGCATTTCAAAGGACAGATGTCACCCTTTCCCTTAGGCCAGGGAACAGGGACGCTATAGATGGAAACAAGGTTTATCCCATTCTTGTCTGCCTCTTCAGAGCCAGCTTTACCCTAGTAAGAAAAGCCTTGAGAGCATCAAGATGCAAGCAAAGATACTATCCAAACAGTGGTCAGTAGGAGAGAGTGGAAAAAGATCCTTAAGTTATTTCCTTTTTTCTGACTTAACTTCTGGCACAGCAATACATGGCAGCACATGCTGACTTAGGCTGGGTAGGCAGCATACACTTAGTGGCAACAACCTAACACAAACAGCATAATAGGTAAAGAAAAAACTTGTGACACAATGTATTGTGTTTTCTTTGATCACCAATGATAAAAGGAAGAGTAGTATACAATGATGAAATTTAAATAATTCTAATTGTCCAGGTGAGTCTGAAGACTGATTTGAAATCTTAACTAATATATGTTTATATTTTCAGAAGCTTTGCTGAATGTTTAGGAAATGAAAGGGAAAGGACATAGTGGTACTGACACCTTACCTTCATCTAACAAATTTTCTGTCCTTGCTCTGATTGCTGCTGTTGACCTTCAAACATCTTTTATCACAATATGCCCATAAGTTTGTTTTATTATCTTCACTTAGTCTAATTACCTGGATGATTCTATACTGTTCCCTACAGGGAAATAGACTGCTGAAATTTGGGGTTTTAAATACTAATTAAAAAATTCATTAGTGTGTGAATTAATTTCCACTCTTTATATTTTCCTCTCCCTCTTAATAGCCATCAGAATCTGATAGCAATATAGCTATTGCCATGCTTTAATTATACTGGTAGGGTCCTTTTACCCACCTGTTGTATAGGGAAATATACTTTGTCACACTCAGTCTAAATGCAAAGCTATCTAAACAGTAGATCTGACAAGTTTAAATATAAATATAGCTTTTTTGTGTTTTATAAATAGTTCAACAGTGTTCCTAACGTTTCATTATGTATTTAGTATGTGGAAAAGTTTTTTAAACCATCCTTCTTTTTAAACCATCCTACTTCGATCACTTCTTTGGACTGAAATCTAGCTAGCTGCCAGTCACTAGTAGGGTCCCTCAGGGCTCAGTTTGGGGGCCAGTCTTGTTTGGCATCTTTATTGATGACCTGGATGTGGGGATTGAGAGCACCCTAAGTAAGTTTGCAGACAACAACAAATTGTGTGGGATTGTTGATCTGCTGGAGGGCAGGGAGGCTGTACAGAGGGACTTGGTCAGGTTGGATCGATCGGCTGAAGCCAATTGTATGAGGTTCAATAAGGCTAAGTGCTGTGTCCTGCACTTGGGTCACAACAACCCCAGGCAACGCTACAGGCTTGGGGATGAGTGGCTGGAAAGCTGCCCAGCAGAGAAAGACCTGGGGGTGCTGGTGGGCAGCCAGCTGAATATGAGCCAGCAGTGTGCCCAGGTGGCCAAAAAGGCCAGCAGGATCCTGGCTTGTATCAGGAATAGAGTGGTGAGCAGGAGAAGGGAGGTTACTGTGCTCTTGTACTTGGCACTTGTGAGATGTCATCTGGAGTACTGTATTCAGTACTGGGCCCCTCACTATAGGAGAGACATTGAGATGCTGGAGCGTGTCCAGAGGAGAGCTACCAAGCTTGTGAGGGGTTTAGAGAACAAGTCATATGAGGAGAGCTGGGCATATTTAGTTTGGAGAAGAGGAGGCTAAGGGGGGACTTATTGCCCTCTACAGCCACCTGAAAGGAGGTTGTAGAAAGGTGGGTGCTGACCTTTTCTCCTTAGTAACTAACGACAGAACCAGAGGGAATGGTATGAAGTTGCAGTGGGGGGAGGTTTAGACTGGATATTAGGAAGAAATTCTTTACAGAAAGAATGGTGAGGCACTGGAACAGCCTTCCCAGGGAGGTGGCTGAGTCACCATCCCTGGAGGTGTTTATGAAATGTGTAGACGTGGTGCTCCAGGACATGCTCTAGTGGCAGGCATGGAGGGCACATTTGGTTTTTTTTCAGTTGGACTCGGTGATCTGAGAGGTCCTTTCCAACCATGAATATTCTGTGATTCTTAAAAGTGTTCTTGGGCAATTTATTGTTAGTTGGGTTCATAAATCTTATTGGGGTGGTGTTGAGTACAAATGCACTGCAAACAAGTATTAAACCCCTTGAAATTCCTTCCTTGAAACTGATGTTCCTTCAACTCTTACATGGCTTGTACATACACAGTTTCATGAAAGTGACTTTAAGTTTGTGGGTATATTATGTTATAGGCACATAATTAGAAGAGGGGTTTCCAGGCTGCAAATCTCAGTGAAAATCTCCAAGGAGAAGAAGGGTTCCAGTTAAGTCTTCTAAATCCTGGCACCTCTTGTGGGCAGTTTAGTCATATTTTTGCCACCTTTTTCAAGTGCTGGCTGAATTCTCTTTGGACATCCCTAGCTTGCTTTATGAGACATAAAAAATTTAGAGAAATAACTTGCATTTTAGGTTCAGAGCAACCTAGATGAGAATCTATCTAGATGTTTGAATGTTATGTGTAATCATACAAAATGTCAACATTTCTTTGTATAACTGGCTCTATATCCCTTTATCGTTGTGCCTCAACTCCCCTAAACAGACTACCTTTTCCAGAATTAGGTATCTTTAAAGTATCTCTGTTTTCTTCAAAATCTGCACTAACACTTTCTGAAAACTGGCTGCAATAAAGTAATTTCAATTATTTGTCCACAAATTTAGAAATATTAAGGTCACTGCTCATTTTTGAAAATCCACAGATATGTGTAAATATCACAGTATCACAGTATGTCAGGGTTTGGAAGGGACCTAGAAAGATCATCTAGTCCAACCTCCCTGCCAGAGCAGGATCACCTAGAAAAGGTCTATATACATCTGTACACAAACATCCCCTGGTACTCACAAATATAACTTCACATACTTAACTCGCTTTTTCTAGTAAATAAAACATTCAATGATTTGCAGAAGCTCATGAGAAAACAAAGCGAAAGATCAACAATCTGATCCTACACACTGTTATTAACAAGTTACAAAATTAAAGGAGCAGACTAACAAGGATATACCTTCTTCTGCTGTCTCTAAATTACAGAAAAAAAAATTAACTCCAAAAGCACATTTGCAGTCATTCATATCAAGTAGCGTTCCCACTATTGTATGCAAGATACACAATCTCATCCCTGTGCTGAACACAAACTGGTGTAGTTTAGTAATGAATGTATGCAAGTCTAAAGGGATGATTTCAGCTGGTTGTTATCTAGCTAGGTCAGAGTTTAGATAGGGAGGCACAAAAGTCAAAAGAGATACACAACATAGGTGGTCTGTGGGTAAAGAGGTTCATTGTTCTGCACAGTCAGTCACCTTCAGGTGCAGAGAGTTTGCTTTGTAAGCAGAGAAAACAAATATATTTATATGACTGAGAGGGTGAAATGAGCTTTGAAGAGATGATTACGTTTGACTGCAGGCACAGTCTGAAAATCACTTGGGGTCTCCTGTGGCCCCTGGTGCGATAACTGTGCTGACAGCAGAGGGAGCATTAAACTCATTGCCCACGGGAAAGTGTGGGGAGTGATACCCATGTTCCTAGAATCCTTGTATGGGTAGGATGTGCTCATTAGCCTTCTGGCAGTCACCCTAGGAGAAGGACAACTCTAATTCCAAACCCGGGCAGATGGAGCTTATTTAGCCCTGTAAGGCCTTCCATCTAAGAGAAGGACACTCTAATAAAACCTCCGTCCTAAGGACTTCGCTGCCAGCGTCCAAGCTTGCTAGGCCCTGGCAGATGAACCTTAGGACTAAAGGGTGTGTCCAGCTCTGTGCATGCTGTGTCTCACCTAAAAAAAATCCATTGCGCAGGCTCGAGGGTGCTATCCGCTAACCTCTTTTTATAAGCGCGCTTGTAAAAGGCGTTGATGAGGAGCATGAGTGGAGCCCTCCCTGGATCTTTGTTCGCGAAGCCTAGCCATACATACATACATTTGACTTAGTGGTACACCAGATTCATATTAAACATCCATTTGAGATTATACTACATAAACACAGACTCAAGAAAACAAGTATGTGCTAATTTCCCTTAACTTTACACTGTGCTTTTCCAGTTTCATTGAAAAGTCCCATTTGCAATTAACACTTCAGTGTTCATTACAGGAAATTAATGGATAAAAAGTTACTAAATGAAACAGAAAAAATGCATTACATTGTTCTATTTGGAGAAAATATTGGGTTTGGTAAAAGAAATATAAATTAAATGTATTAATGAATAGCCATATTTTAACAGGGCTTGCATGCAGCATTCCACGTGAACTTAAAGAGAATAAAACATTAAAACAGATTTTAAAAAACAGGCCCTAATACTAACATTTTTGAATCTGATTCTTTAAAAGTAGAACTTGTACTGAGGTCCTAAGCTTGCACTGACAAATGTGTGAACAAACAAGCTCCTAGATTTACTGCAAGATTGGAGACATAGACATCTACTGTAGAACCACAGTGTGCCTGATGTTGGAAGGGAACTCAGGAGGTCATCTGGTCCAATCATCCTGCTCATTTAGGGCCATCTAGAGTCAATTGACCAGGACCAAGTTCAGATGGTTTCTGAATATCTCCAAGGATGGAGTCTCCACACCTCGTTAGGCAACCTGTGCCAGTGCTGAGTCACCCTCACAGCAACAAAGTGTTTCCTGGTGTTCAGAAGACAACTCCTGTGTTACAATTTTTGCCACCAGGCACCACTGAAAAAAACCTAGTAAAAATTTGCACTTTTTTTGCAAATCTGTTTTCTAGCTTTTGGACAGTTCCCAGCATGTACTGGTGCTCCAGGTTGTTTCTCCCCAGGTACAGGACTTTGCACTTTGATGAACTGCATGAGGTTCCTGTCAATTTTCCATGAGGCTTCATTCCAGTGAAGAAATCCAGGAGTGGTCAACCCTTCCATCTGACAAAAGGTAAGGAGAAGATAATCCTCCATTGAGGAAAGGATTTAAAATAAGATGGTTTGGGAAGAAGCCACAGAACTAAGAAAACAGATTGATACTTGAGTAAAGACAGTGGTACTGTTTTCTGATCAGTAAACGAAACCTTGATCCACCGTTCCAAAACCAGGAGTTGATGCTGTGTCCAAAGAACTGAGAAGAACAAAAGGCAAATTATTCTAGTTGGTGTGTGTGCATGATTTTCACTGCTGTTAAAAATCTGCAGTTCCAGTTAAACACTTGTCCAAGACTTTAAATGCAGTATTTCATCACATGCTCCATAGCTGGGGTTGCCAACATTTGGTTCCATTGCAAATCTGGAACCTCTGAGTAAATAAACAAAATAGAGAGTAGATGTTTTAAGTTCAGAAGCTTATTACCAGACCGTACTCTCTGTCAGAAAACTGGTGATGTGGTTAAGGTGAAAAAAGAGAAAAATGAAGCATGTGTTTTCATTCTTGTGTTTGCTGTGTTCTGCCTGCAAAGATGCACAAAAGGTCACATATATCTTTGAAGAGGAAATGACATGTAAGTAAATATAGCTTGCAAATCGTGATGAAGTATAACGTGACACAAAGCTCATCATGCAAGTATTTTCCTCAGTTCTTTTTTTAGTAATGTGAGGTGAATAAAATTTCCTTCTTGTACTTTATATCCTTTGTCTATTCAAATGTTAGGATCTTTTCATTCATTTGTTTGCCTCAGTGGAAAGTGTCTTATTTGATATCTCTGAAGTTTAAAAAATAACGATAGCAAATAATGGTTCTGAAGTGACAACCTTCATCATACTTTTGCTTCCTGAAATATGAGTAGGTGAATTTTGTAGACTATCCCAAATGCCATATCTGTGTTATTTGGGAAAATATAACTCCAGATTTAAGACTTCTAACAGGAAAAATTCTGCTGGAATCCTCTCACATTTATACCAGTGGCAACATGGATCTTTCCTAAAGACAAGTCTTGACTCTGTGAAGCTGTTTCTTTTGTTAAAATCAGAAAAAATAATTAGTGTATATTTAATATAAAAAATAAGTAACAGAAAAGTTTCTGTAGCTTTCTAGAGTTTAAAACCTCCACAAAGAGCTAACTTAATAACACCAAGATTTACCTCAGTGGAAAATTCCATTTTCTCTCAATGGAATTTTTAGCTATTTCAATGGTAAATAACAAAAAAAATGCAATAAAAAATAAAACACTATGTTAAATGTAGTACAAAGCTTACTGGCAACAAGTACAGTTCAAGTAAAATATTGGCAGCATGAACATACAATTTGATAAGTGAGCCATCACTTTACAGACTGGGATCAAATTTCAGGCTGACTTAGTCTTGCCACTTGTACAATGCTCATAGTCTCCTGAATGCCAAAAGGATGGATTTTATGATAGTAAAGTTCCAAATAAACAAATATACTCTCCTGGCTTACCAGGGACAGTAAAAAACCTTTTTGATTGCTATTTCTGCAAGACCATGTTGCACTACATTATCATCTATGAATAATTGCCTATGCTTGTAGAATGTATGGAAACACACTAATAAAAGCAGGTCCAGAAAAATCCTCAATAGATTTTATGGTATTAATGTAGTCCCATCTATGCTTGTGTCTCCTCTGTGATCTCACCTAATTGCATGTGGCTACAGCACTCATATCAGTGCCAGGGCTGAGCAGGGCAGATATATAAAGGCAAATTTTAGCAATACAACTAAAACAACACCTTAATAAATAAACTTCTGAAGAAATGTTGATGTATAAACTCAGTACAGGTATCCCATTGAAATTGCAATATGAGGAACATCATAAGAAAACATCAATGCAGCACGTAAAAAGAAATTTCCCTCTTTGAGTCAACAAGAGTCAAAAATACAAACTTCAGATATCTTCAGATATCTCACTGATAGTATAAACTGTCATATTATGATTTAAGAACCTGGTTCTGCATCAGCACCAGAAATCCATTTTCATGTTGGAGGATATAAAATATAAAATGATGTCATAAAGATCTATTGCAGGAGGGTCCTATCAGCCAGTCATTAAAAAGCAGAACATAGGAAGGGTAAACTAAGACCAGGGGTTTTAGCAAAAAAAAAAAAAAAAAAAAAAAACACGATGCCTGTTTTTAAGTTGAATGCTGAGGGATNGCCCTGTGAAAAATTCCATGCAGCTATAGACAGAAACATTTAAATCACTAGAAAACTATTATCATTTGTTTGTTCTAAATATAGTTAATATTTGATTAGATAGGTACTTGGAATTAATGTCCTTCTTAATTAAATCAGACTCCTGCTTCTCTACCCCAAGAGAAAAAAAAAAGGTTGATCATGCTTTTTTTTTCAAATGCTAATTACTATAAGCAGGGAAAGTCTTAAATCAGAATGCTTTATTCAGTCCTGCTGTTTCATTTATTTGGATCATACATTTCCTTAGGAGGTCTACTCTTTTGTATCTGTGAAAATAAGCACAGATGTTGGCTCCACCTTCCACAAAGCAAGCTTTGCCTAATGACTATTTTGAATGTATCCCACTTGCACCTGTTCAGCATTTTAAACATTGACTCTAAATACCTTGTCCAGATTTTCTTAAATCGATTATGTTGTCATAAAAACCAAGAGATTGCTGCGAATTTTGCTCTCTACAAGAGATTATTTAAGCACTAGCCACAGAACCAGCTGGGGTAGGGCCATCATTCCTGGAAGCATTCCTGTTGAAAGTCTGACCTGGAAGATACTGCAGATTCGTTTGAACATTAGATGACACTACTACTACACTGAGGTACAAAGAGGAGCAAAGATAACAATATGCAATTATTTATAGGGCACTAAGTGTACAAAAATGCAAATATTAAAATGGTTCCATTAATCTCAATAAGACACTTCTGTAGAATTGCTCTTTTCTTTCTTTTCTTCCAACTACTGCAACAGAAATCCTCATACTTGTTTTCCCGTGCCATACCTCCTTCCTCTTCCATTGCAAGTGTGTGAATTGCAAAATTGTTCTTTCACAGAATTCACCAAATCCTACTACCATTGCATTTCCTGTTTCCTGAGATTTTCAACAGTCTGAAAAAAATACTTTCATTTACACTTTCATAATTATGAATAAACTTTTCTGAAGGCTATAGATCTTCTTCTGATTTCACAATACTAATGAAAGAGAATGTAGCCTTTACCATCTAACAATATATTTTTTCAAGTAATTATCATTTAAATTTACACAAAACCATTGTTTCATAGCAAATGAGACATAATTTTATGAGTGATCCCTTTGCTTCAAAATTAAGTGAAACTTTGATGGTCCACAGTTCTGTTCAAAAATAAATTCCCTAAACGGAGTGAAAGAAAAAAATTACATGGGATGAAATGAAAATATATTTCGAGTATGTATGCCTGTTTGCGACACATTTAAAAAATAGAACAAGAAAGCCATTCTGCAAAGAAGTGTTAACATTTTATTCACAAAAAAAAAAACAAACCCAAAACCTGTGATATTTTGTTATTACCAGAAGCAATTTTCCTGACTTTTCTTCTTAGTTATTTTGAATCAATGCAAAACTGAAATGCTACAATTTTGACTAAAGCATACTCTCCAATGGAAGATGGTTGTGTAAATTGGTCTTGAGACAACAGAGGAGTTGCTTGACTTTAGATTTCATAGGTCTAATTAGAAGACCTTAATTGCAGTTGCTTAAAACTTCTGATCACATTTTTTTCTCACATCATCTCAAAAAAAATTCTTATATCTTATTATTTCTTGATCTTGTAACTCTGACTAATTTCTCCTAACAGAGTTCTGTAATGTGACTTAGATATTGCATAATTCTGCATGTATGTATGAGCTACATGGATGCATTTATACATTTACACTGCAAGAAAAAGATTCAGTATTGTATAAAAGGAGGATTATTTAGATATATATAATAAGGTATAGACTTCTAATAGATTCACAACTTAATTTGCTGATTTATTTTCTCATGAGAACTGAGTAAGGCAGAATTCTTAAATAATTTCTAAGTATTGCATAATTAAAAATGACATCCTAATGCAGATATACATGAAGAATAATGATGTCCTTACGGAAACCTCACATTCTGTTGTTTCCCGACTTGATGGATTTTGGGGGCTTTTTGTTTGTTTGTGGTGTTTTGCATTGGGGTTTTTTTTTGGAGTATGGTACCTAAGGTAAATTAAATGCCCATTGGTATGCACCACAATTTTACATAAATTATCTAGTACTTCATAAAGCATTACACATTTGGATTAACCGCTGACATCTCATTATTTAAAAAAAAAAGATAGTAAGTGATAAATGGATAATAATGTGATACTAGGACACTTCTGCATGCTTTTCTAAATCATGTCACATCTTAATGCAGGCCAAAATCCAATGACTTATATTACAAAATGATATCATAATGCAAACTATACAAAATTAAAAGACTCGTTATACCAAATATGTGGTAACCAATGCTGTCATATCTGAGCACCAAAATGAATATTACTATTGAAATTCTCGTATATGAAGAAAGACATAAGATGTGTTAGGGATTTCTCTCTTCCTGTGACTGTACATAATTTAAAATTACATCTGCGGAAAAATAGTAATGATCCTATTAAACACAGAATAAATGCATTATGCTGGCTAAAAATTAAGCAAGATACGCTAATCCAGAAATTCAACTGCAACTGAAAAATATCAAACCACAACATAACCAGTTGGATGAATATAATGTTCAATAACACAGCATGGTATTTCATACTAGATATTTCTTTAAATTAGATATGTTGCATCTTCAGTCTTCTGTTAGCTGACCTGACAATAAACCCAAGATTACAATACAAAATTATTGTCCTTTCTTGTTCATATTTAGGTGAACTTATATGAACACAGGTATTATAACAAATATCAAGAAATATAAAATAATAATAAAATATATAAAAATTATATAATTATATATTATTTATATTTTTATATAATATATAATTATGTATATTATTAATATATAAAATTATATAATTATATATATTATTTTTTATAAAATAATAAAAAATAAAATAAAATAAAATAAAATATTTTAAAGTTGTATTTCAAAATTAGTTTCGAGTATAAATTCTTCTTTATTCAAAATCAAACTTTCAAAGAGCCCAAACAACAGAACAATATAAATCATTCAGTGATAAGGATAATTTTAAGGCATTCCTAAATTGTACAGTAACCCAACAACCACAACAAGCCATTTAAATCTTAAGGGTGAAGCAATTGTCATACTACCTTCCTTACCTACACAGATGAGCACATAAAAGCTTCACACAAGCTAAGAATCAAACCTAGAAAATTATCTATTATATTTTCTGAATACAGACAGTTTTCTCCACACTATCATATAGGACTATCATATTCATAAAATGCTTGATAGGCAGGATTACACAGTAATCATATCAGTTTATACTCTCAAACAATTTCTCCTCTGTAAAAGTGAAGGCATTAGCATCAGCCATTTATGTTCCATTATTTTATGATAGCAAATAATTACTAGTACTGCCCAGTTATACTACAGATCTTTTGAAGAAAGTCCTCTTTGGTTGGTTTTACAGCAAGCTGACATACAATTCATACAATGCAAGCAAAAGTTGCATGTACATAGTGACAGAGGTGCAGATGGCACAGTCTGTGATTTCTGTTAGCTGGCTTGCATATTGTATTGCAATTTTAAGGATCTGAATTTGGAAATATGACATTGTTTTTTTATTTTCTCTGAGATTGTGTTCTGATTCTTCATGGCCACGTATTTGCAGTTCTGAGTTCCATGAAGATCACCCCAAATTTTCTGAGAAAGCCATATTCATGTACACATGACAAAAAAATTCTATAGCTTTGCCAAGAAGAAAACCCTACATATTTGTAGTGGTCATATATACAATTTGTGGCTAGGCTTTGCGAAAGAAGATCCAGGGAGGGCTCCACCCACGCTCCTCGTCAGCGCCTTTTACAAGCACGCTGATAAAAAGAGGATAGCGGATAGCACCCTCGAGCCTGCGCAATGGATTTTTTTTAGGTGAGACACAGCATGCACAGAGCTGGATCCACCCTTTAGTCCTAAGGTTCATCTGCCAGGGCCTAGCAAGCTTGGACGCTGGCAGCCAAGTCCTTAGGATGGAGGTTTAACGTCTTAAATGGAAGGCTTTACAGGGCAACAAGCTCCATCTGCCCGGGTTTGGAATCAGAGTTGTCCTTCTCCTAGGATGACTGCCAGAAGGCTAATGAGCTCATCCTACCCGTAAAAGGATTATAGGAACATGGATATCACTCCCCACACTCTACCGTGGGCAATGAGTTTAATGTTCCCTCTGCTGTCGGCACAGTTATTGCACCAGGGGCCACAGGAGACCCCAAGTGATTTTCAGACTGTGCCTGTATATACAATTATTATTGGTGTAAATCCATTACTCAATTATTTATTATGGATAAGTTTAATAAATTAGTAGAAATTTTTAAAAGAAAACTTCAGCTGTGATCGGTAAGCTGAAATGCCTTTGCAACAAGTCATCCTAGCTGCACTTTCAGCTAATTGGATGATATAAAGATAACTGAAAAAAGATTATCCTATTCACTGTAAGATCAGAAACAGAAATATTGGTTTCAGGTTCCACTGAGATGCCTTATCAAGACAGAAACACCAGTTGCTGTGATCCAGCTTATCAGTCTTAACCAACTTAAACAAAAATATAGATATTTGAGGAATAGCCTAATCCGTTAAAACAAAAGGGGATGTTTCAAAGAAGTTTAATTCTAATGTGTATGCAGCAGAAACATTGGACAGGAATCTATTTTTTATGTCAACAAGCTATTGTCAACACAGAATATTAATTTTTTTCCTACTATGCTTTCCTTACTGAGGAAGCCCTGTAGGCATGGTCCAACAAGAGAATAATAAGGTGGTGGTTGTTCGGTAGCTTAAATATCACAAAAAATAGTACCAGATGGACCTATAAAAATTCCATCCACCCCCTGCCCCCTTATTTTCTTTTTTTTTAGATACCACTTTATTTCTTTCTTCCTACTGCAGTTCCCACAGAAACAACACGGATGGATTACCCCATTCTGAGCTCTGTTGACACTGGCATTTGCGCAACAGGACAACAGTAACCACTTTCTAAATATAGCCTTTCAAGGTCTCCTTCTTCTTCCATCATTTTCTTAGAAGAATTCAATAAAATCCCTTTTCACGCTTAAAATTCCTGCCCATTCAGGCAACTCTAGAGAAAAACAGAAGGTCTGTGCTGATTATTTGTTTGTTAATGAATATGGAATTTAAAAAAACATAGAAATCAAATTAATATTGAACATGGTATAAAAAATGGGATATAGATGAGTTGCTTTACATCTGTTATGTATATAGTCAATTATACTTATGCATATATCTTTCAAATAATGAATATGAAGAAAATCTCTTCATATTCAGGATCAAAAGGGTGCTAGCAAGCCTGCAAAATCTGGGCTGTAAGAGATTAGATATATATTTGCAAATACACGCACATCCTTCCTCATTTTTCTATAAATATACCCTCCAAGCATTTTGTGGATTAGAAATTATTTTCCACATGTTTCTGCATATGAAAAATGGCTCAGGCTTTCTAATCTTGTTAGCATTATATCATTCCATTTGTTGACGCTGCATTTTAATTGCAAAATTGCCTGTCATTGGTTACTCTAAATACATTCTTAGTTCCTTTATAACCATGAAAGACTTTCAAAGGTATTATGAAACTTTCTCTAAGATAAAGGTATTCACATTTCAAAGTAAAACTTATGTCTATGTATTCCATGGGATGCACAATTCAGCTGAGAGAAAGCCACTTACTAAGTATGGTCACCAATGCAGGCGAGCTCATCAGGGATCTCAAGACTGGAGGCTCCCTGGACTGCAGTGATTATGTGTTGGTGGAATTCACAGTCCTGAGGGAAACTAATCAGCCAAGAAGCAAAGTCAGGACCCTGAACTTCAGAAAAGAAAAATTCCAGCTCTTTAAAGAGTTACTCAGAAGAATATTCTGGGAAACAGTCCTCAGGGACAAGAAAGTAGAACAGAGCTGGCAGATCTTTAAGGACACTTTCCGTAGAGCACAAGAGCTCTCAATTCCCAGCTGTAAGAAATCTGGAAAGAAAGGGAAGAGACAAGCATGACTGAGTCAAGATCTGCTGGTCAAATTAAAAAGCAATAAGGAGCTACACAGGCAGTGGAAGCAAGGACAGGGATCTTGGGAACGGTATAAGGATGCTGCCCGATGGTGTAGAGATGAGGTCAGGAAG
This sequence comes from Bucco capensis, assembly GCA_013396975.1. Lineage (NCBI taxonomy): Eukaryota > Metazoa > Chordata > Aves > Piciformes > Bucconidae > Bucco > Bucco capensis. Next base: position 29,126 of record VWZO01019153.1, read on the forward strand.
GCTAAAGCATGGCTAGAACTCAACTTAGCAAAGGATGCAAAGAATAACAAGAAGGGATTCTACAGGTACATCAACGAAAAAAGGAAGATCAAAGAAAACATTCCTCCCCTGAAGAACAAGAATGGAGAACTAATAACAAGAGACGAGGAGAAGGCTGAGGTTCTCAACAACTTTTTTCTTCCATCTTCACTGGCAACCTCTCTCCCAACACCTCCCAAGTTAATAAACCACAAGGTGGGGACAAGGACAGTGAAGTCCCTCGCACTGTATGTGAAAGTCAGGTTTGTGACCTCCCGAGGAACATGAACAAACATAAGTCTATGGGACCTGACGAGATGCACCCCAGAGTCCTAAAAGAATTGGCTGATGTAGT
>VWZO01019153.1:30688-41885 GCA_013396975.1 Bucco capensis
ATTTTGAGAGACATATTTACCTGGAGTTTTCTGCTAAAGATGAACTCACTTTCTTATCTCTGCTGGCTGAATGCCTTGCCCACTGCCGATTGTTGTTTCTAAGTACCCACTTAAGGTGCCTTTCTACTGCCTGGAGCAAGGGAAGTCAAACAGGTTTTTCTGCATTCTAGACTATTGTTTCCCTGCAGCTCAGAGATGACTCATCCTAGCCCTGCCATGTGCTGCTGCACATGGCTTCTGTGGGCAGAGGCTTGAGTTAGCCCCTCCTTTGTCCTAATGCTATTGGATTGTTGCCCTCAGCTTCTTCCCTACTGGCTAACCAGCCGGAGACCCTGCCCCTTCCTGTGTACTGACCAACCTCCTACCCCAGCCCCTTAAAAGCCGGGGTTTTTGAATTAAACTAGTGCTAGCTCTTGCACCCTGCTCTCCTGCCTCATCTCTTCCTTCTGCACCCCCCTCAACGCTGCACAACTGACCCCCCACAGGACCTCATTAATATTTATAAATATGTTAAGGGCGAGTGTTGGGAGGAGGGACCCAGGCTCTTCTCAATGTCATCCAATCTTAGGACAAGAGTGAATGGGAGCAAGTTGGACCACAGGAGATTTAGTATTAACACGAGGAGGTACTTCTTTACAGTAAGGGTGATGGAGCACTGCAACAGGCTGCCCAGGAGGGCTGTGGAGTCTCCTTCTCTGGAGACATTCAAGAGCTGCCTGGACACATTCCTGTGTGGCCTCGTCTAGGTGATCCTGCTCTGGCAGGGTGGTTGGACTAGATGATCTTTCTAGGTCCCTTCGAACCCGCAACATTCTGTGATTCTGTGACCTAATAGTGGCCTTTCAGTACCTAAAGGGAACTTACAAGAAGGCTGGAGAGGGCCTTTTTACAAAGGCCTATAGTGAAATGACAAGGGGCAATTCTTTTAGGTTAGAGAAGAGTAGATTTAGACTGGATATTAGGTAAAAGTTCCTCACCACGAGGGTGGTGGAACACTGGAACAGGTTGCCCAGGGAGGCATTCAAGATGAGGCTTGATGGGGCTCTGGGCAACCTGATCTAGTTGGGGATGTCCCTGCCCAATGCAAGTGGGTTGGACTAGTGACCTCCAGAGGTCCCTTCCCACCCAAATGATTCTATGATTCTGTGATGTAGTAAGCCTGATATATAGGGCTTTTGCTGTCAGCCTGAATTTTTCCAACCATGTATTTCTCATTTTAGTGTTAACTTTATGCATACCCTGTATTTGCCTTTTTATATCTTTCTCACCTCTTGTAAAGGCGTCATGAGGTACCAAGTAAAACCAGGCTGGGACACAAAATGGGCATTTCTGGTTAGACAGATGTCAGTGCTACAACCTTAAGGCTTTGGCTAGACATACACCAAGAAGAGTATGATCAATATATCCACAGCATGGTATATCAGCTGCTGAGATCAGATACTGAAGCAGTCTTAATTCTTAGACAATAGACTGCCAGCATGCTAGCAGGCCAGTTCATTCTTAGTTGAGTTTTCCCTTGACTACCAAAATACCTAAGAACTCTATGATAATAAAGGGGAGGGTCTGATTCAGGAAAATATACAAGGTCAGTAAAAACAATTTAGGTACAGATGTCATTTCTCACTACAGTTCTTACTTGTTGGGTAACAGAAAAGTTAACATCACCCACCCTGTGCAGGGAGCTGCCTAAGACAATAGGAAACAAGTGTAGGAGTGTGTCTGGTTTTACGCATCTCTTCAGATAAAGTGTTGTATTATACTGAATGACAATTTCTCACTCTGCTCAAGATAATTAGCTCAGACAATTGGAGGGAGGTCCTATCCTTTCTTTTTCAACACTGCCAGAAAATAAGTTTACTCTCTTCCTGTCTGATAACTCAATATCTTTGGAGATCTAACTCAAATTTCTGGTCATACTGAAGGACTTACAGCCTGAATTACCAGTCTTTTAGGAAAGTAATGGTATGAGACTATAATGCATATTGAAATGATCATCATTAGGATATTTCTACTGAAGTAATTTTACTACACGGGGAAAAATTAAGTATCCATGAAATTCATTTCAAAATTTTGACTTGCCATACTAGGCTGAATAAAGAGGACTGACATCCACTTAACTCTCCAGTCAAGCTTCAGCTGAAACACTGTATCTGGTTTAGTCAATGCACCTCAAGAAAGGTGTGAAGATGTTGGAGAGGCTCCAGAAGAGAGCAATGAGAGCAATCAGAACTTTAGAAAACACAGCCTATAGGAAATGCTAGACAAAATGAGGTTATTTATGTCAGAAAAAGTGAACTAAAGGTGAAAATGACAACAGCCTTCAATCATGTGATAAGTATCAAAAGTAATTATTCCCCACATTTCATTTGGATAGAACATGTAGTTCAGAAATTTTCAGAAATATGGACTTATGTGAAGGGATATGAATCAGCTTCAGTTTCACACACTAATATTTAAGTAGTGAAAACACAGGCATCCATACATAAACTAGGTAGCCAGACTGCCATCATATTCAGCAAGCTTAGAGAGCTATTCACTCCAGCCAAAACTTGTCTCTCACTTAGGCTTGGTCAGCTGAAGAAGTCCCCAAACTCCACTGACTCTATTGACTAGATTTTCACTGCATATAACAGCAACTCAGATGCTCAGCTCACATGCACATCTCTCTTTTGTAAAGACCTAAAGGTACATCTGAAGCTCAAGATGAACACTGCTGTAGGAATAATTCTGCAAGTAAGGATGGTGAAGTTCTGGAACAGATTGCTTGTGTATGTTGTCTCAACCAGTAACAGCAGAGAGTGGTTATAGAGAGTTGATCTTTCCTTGGGGCAAAGGCAAAGCTGTTCTGTAAAGCAGAATGGCCTAGCTCAATAAAACTTGAAATTATGGCTTCTGTAGTGCTGTTAAACACTGCCTACAGCAAGCTCTTCTTCTGAGAGGAGCCACACAGGAAGTGGCAGAAATCGGAGTTTTCTCCCTGTGCATGTCCAAGCAGGCATAAACACAGATGACACCACATCTCCCATTTCTGGATCTGGCAGCAACTCTATGGGCAAAGGAAAGAATTAGATGAAGTTCCTTACCACACTTGTCTCTGAAGGGCAGCAACGGCACCATGAGCAATTCTATTTGAGCTGAGTCCAGTTCCCAAATCAAGAAAACCTTAAATTGACAGATAATGGCAGGAGAAAGAAAAGGTTGTGGATCTTGGAAGGGTTTAGACATACATATTAACACACTGTGTAATACTGTTGGGTATATTCTTTAATTCACCCACTGTAGTTGTGTATGTTCTGCAATTTCACACATCATATTATTAAGTTTAAATCATCCTTATGCAAACTGCTGTGTGTACTTATCCATTTCCATGCTCAAACACAAACTATATGAATATTATTTTAATTTTCTTTAAAAAACTGTGTCTACCAGAGAAGAGTGAATGGCAGGCACTACACTGAAATGTGAACTATACCTCATCTAACTTGAGAAAATTAGTCTAAGAAATCCATTTGGCTTCACCTGTCATCAGTCAAGAGAGACAAGCCTCTTCAGCATCCATAGTGGATGTTTAAGGTCAGTAGGATGAATGTTACGAAACACTGCTGTATTGGGTTTTGGCTGAGATGGAGTTAATGTCCCCATACAGTTTTCAGAAACGCTGTGCCTCAGATTGAAGATAACCCATGATTGTTGTGACTGCTACAGGGCTGGCATAGCACCAAGGCAATGGGGTGGATGAGATCCTGGGAGGGGACATAATCGAGACAGCTGACCCAAACTGACCAAAGAGCTATTCCATACCCTATGACATCAGCTCAGGGATAAAGGGCAGGGGGGTGGAAGGAAGGGGGCAGGAAGAACACATCTGCCCCACAAGCAACCACTACGCATTCCGGAGCCCTGCTTCCTTGGAAAGGGCCAGACACCGGCTGTTATCGGAAGTAGAGACTAAAGCTCAATTTTGCTTTGCTTTGCTTCATGCGCGTGGCTTTGCCTTTCTTTATTTTGCTTATTAAACTGCCTTTACTAAAAACCACTGGCTGTTTCCATCCATTCTCTCCCTCTTGTCGTGCCGTGGGAAGTGTGGGGCGAGAACGTGATAGAGAACCTTGGTGGGTACCTGGCACTCAGCCCAGGTCAACCCACCACAGCTGCTTTCTGCAAGAGGGACAGAAGACTTGGTAAACATTGGGAAAATTTTTCACTGAGCCTGTTTGGTGTATACATCAAATGAACAATCATAAATTTAAGAAGGGCCAATGGGTTTGGTGAAAACATCCTATTTGACACACTAATTACTGGCTGCTAGACAGAAGACTTCAGATTTTTTTTTTAATAGTGAATGCCAACCTGTGGTAAAATGACTGACAACTACAGATGGAATTACAGGCACACAGATTTGTGTGTCATCTTGTCTTGTTGTGTTCATGAATTCAGTCTTTTCATATAATTGTCGTATTACAAGCTGCATGCCAAACACAGTGGTGTAACCTCCCAGTATGAATAGGTGTTGAGTCAGAAAAGTGTCTGTAAAAACACTGACATTAATACTGTCTTATGTTCTGTAATGGTATACTGCACCATATGATTTAGACAAAAAGTAAAATCATAACAAGTTATTTTTCTGTGCAAAACTCCTTTTGAAATGACTGAATGGTTGTAATTAATCTTTCTAAAAATAACTGGGCTAAAGAGAATATCTTTTCCTCAGTTAACTTTCAAAATATACTATCAGTTACATATGGAAACACACACCAAATCCTAGTTCATTAACTGATTCTGTCCAGAATATCTGCAGTTCAGCAAAATATATCCTATTGTTTTTACTTCTAAGCTGCTTTTTTAAAAACTGTAGACAAATGGATTAAAATAACATGTTAAATATTGTAGTTCAGTTTCATGAATAGTAATTTAAACAAACATCAAAGCACATTTTTGCTTATATTCTCTTAATTTGAAGTCAGAATACCCCTATTAAAATTCTCTTTTCTGTTTCTTCTCTCTCTTTATCCTGAAAAGTTAATAATTATAATGAATGAAGAAAAAAGGCATACAGAAGCAGTTGAATTTTCACACTAAAATATTATGTCAATAAATATGTTTTTCAAAACTCGTTGATTTGAAAGTGTTAGAGAAAATCTAGTCTTAAATGCCATTTAAAAAATAAAAGAAAGAACAAGAACAAAAGGTTTCAATATGTAGTGTACAATTGTTGGTACAATGGACTATGAATGACCAGTTATCATTGGTTTGGTTTTTGGTTTTTAGGGGTTTTAATTATCATAGACTTAGTCGATCAGCAGGACAGTAAACAAGACTTTGCCAAATCTGTCCACTTTCCAATCTAGTTAAATCATTTTCTAGAAGCAACCTGGCCTGAAGGTCAGGATGGACGCTCATTCCAAGACTCTAAGTGGGCTAATTGAACCTAACTCCTGTAAAAGAAAGATCCTCTGTTAATTTGTTATGTATGGGTGAGTGCACATCAATACCACAAAGGGCTCCATTATTGCTGTATCAAAGTAAATGGCTGAAAAAAAGTAAGTCGGGGAGATGGATGATGAGTTAAGTGTTAAGCAGATACTGCATGCAAACAGTAAGTAGCACACAGTTGCTCACAGAAAGAATGTGGTTTCTTTTAACTCCTTAATTTCCTCTGTGTTAGACCTGTTTTGCTGAAAATAATTTTTTATCCTACAGGTGTTTTATTACCCAGTTCCAGGGGATTTTGATTAATGTAGCTTGTAGAGTCTGGAAAAAGCTTTCCCACATGAAAACTCATCTTAAATAATGAGTATTTTTGCATTTGAGAAGTTATATTCAGTGCCAGAAGATAATGTTTCTTCAACTAAAATCAATCTAGGCTCTAAATCCTGTTTACAGGCCAGTATGGGACTGACATGAGCTGTGCCTCTAGGAGTGCTTGGGAAAGTCCTGAGTCCTGGCAAAAAGAAATACCCCACAACTTCTACCTGCATTGCCTTCTTTCCTACCACCTTTCCCAATCAGAAAACTAAGCTAATAAAATCTGAAGCTGGTACTTGCTAACTCACATTTAACTCACATGTTCCAAGAATGTACTAGAGCCAAGGAAAAACAAATGACCTGGTCACAACAAAAATTGATGGACTCATTGTAAATTTTTACATACTGGCTGTGGTACTGCATAAGCCCTAGCACACTTAAACACTGCCTAGTACAGTTACCAAAGCATGATATTCCATAATTCATACAAGAAGGTAATCAACGTTAACAATTCTAAAAAAGCTGGCTTCCAAAAGACCCAGCAAAATAATAAATTATCTTTGAGCAGGCATACATCTTTCGTTGACAGTATAAGTGATCTTTAGATGACAAAAAGCTCTCGCCTGTGTGGATTTTCATAAAACACATATTATAAGACCTGAAATTGAGTAGTTAAATACAAAGAAGGCAAGAAAGACAAACTGAGTGAGGAGTAGGACGAAGAGTCTTCTGTGAAAGAAACGTAAAGTGAATGAAGAGTAGGATAGGATACAGGGGCACTGTTAATAAGAGCAAATATGGAACATTTATCACTGAAATTCTTAAGGAACTATTTTTAGGACTTAGCATGCTTAATTTTATCAGTATTTATCTTTGCAGAAAAAGGGAAATGTACTTATGAAATACATTGATAACCTACAATGTAATTAGAGAAGACAGTTAAGTATCATCCTGAGAGAATTCTGATGTTGAGAACTAATATAATAGAAATGTGAGAAATGCACTGTTGTGCATTAGGGACTAGAGATAAAACTTCTGTGTTAAGCAGGGAATTCAGTCAGGTGCAAAGACAGAAGGGAAAACAGATCTGTGCATGAATTAATCACTGAAAGCACCCATGAAAAAAGAATTTTTCTGTGATGCATTAGGTGAGGTATTTCTAGTCATACCAAGAAAGTAATAAAGCCATTTTACAAGGGATGGATAAAAAATTATCTAACAAGTGTTGTCGTACACAATTGATCACAAATATGGAAGAAACATTTGTACCAGTAAAAGTGATAAAAAAGGTCTACTGAGATAAAACACAGAATAGAATGCCCATCATAACAGAAGTACTAAAAGAGCTAGGCTTCTTGAGTCTACACAGATAATGGGGCTATGACTATGTACTTCAAACATCAGGATGTGCAATGCAGGTTAACATAGGAAAAGAGTGGAAGAGAATATTACGTGAGACATTTTAAAGAAATAAACAATACAAGAAAATTATTGCATACTTTTAAAACCTTAACTTACATAATAAATAAATATTTGAAAATATTTCTTAGAAAACACAAAAAACCTCCAAGCTGATGCTTTTCACTTAATTCGAAATTGTGCTGTATGGATATGCAATTGCTATTTTAAAATCTTGCACGTCAGATAAAGTAAAGGGTTATCAAAAATGGAAAAAGGTGTCTCAGAGATACAGTATCCCTTAGGGGACAGATACCAAAAATGAAGTGAGATACATTGCACTGAGTAATACCTTACTTAAATTAAGCAGCGATCTACAAATTACAGCTGGATAACCTGATACGCAGTGGTATCACTTCCAGGCAACTTATGGGTGTATGAGAGTTCTGTTCACATAGTTTATAGTAAGTCTTTTCAAATATTTCCTTTCAATACTCTGCTTCAGTATTAGGAATTGAATCTATGACAGTTGCTTCATGTTAGACAAACCACTGAATTGCAGAATAATTCCATTTGGAAGGGACCTAAGAAAAAGTCTAGTCCAGCCTCATGCTCAAAGCAAAGCTAGCTCTGTGATCAGATTTGGTGACTCATAGCTTTAGTCAAGTTCATCTTGGAAAATCCCTAAGGATAGAAACTATACAACCTCTTTGGGCAACCTGTCCACTGCTTGATTGTTCTCACCATGAAAAAATTTCTCCTTATCTCTAGTTTGAACCTACCTTGTTTCAGCTTACACCTGATGCCTCCTGTCTGCTGGCATGCACTGCTGTTAGGATAGCCTGCCTCCGTCTGCTCAGTCACTTTTCCGTAAGCATTGAGGCTGCTGTTAGGCTCTCCCAAAACCATCTGTGCTCCAGGTTTTGTAAGCCCATCTCCCTCAGCTTCCTCTCACAAGGCAAGTGCTCCAGCCCCCCTAACCATCTTGGTACCCCATAACCGAACTGGCTCCAGTTTATCAAGGACCTTCTTGAATTGAGAGCCCAAAATTAGATGTACCTTTCCAGGTACAGTTTAATATGTGCTGAGCAGAGGGGTATAATCATTTGCTTCTGATCTTCTGGCTGTGCTCCTGCTAACAGAGCCCAGGACACTTTTGGCTTCTCTGCTGCCTGGTCTCAGCACTGGCTCAGGCTCAGCTCTGCCCACCAGGACCCCCAGGGCCTCCTCAACAGACGTGCCCTCTGGGCAAACAGGATCCCATCTATATCATTGCCAGAGGATCTTCCTTACAAGGTGCTCAACTTGGGTTTTGTCTTTGTTGAAATTTTGATGTTCCTGTCAGCCCATTACGCCAGCCTCTCCACCTCCCTCTGAATAGAAGCCTTGCCCTTCAGTGCTACTTGCCATTTAATTTAATCTCCAAACCTGAGTAGTAAGCACTTCATCAGCTCATCCAAGTCATTGATATAGATATTAAATAAGAAGTCCCAGCACACACCACTGTGGATTCTACCTTTTTACTAGTCTCCTGACAGAGTAGACGCCATTAGCCAATAGAGTTAACTGAAATTAATTTTTAGAAATTGTTTCACTTAAGTTTCTGGAAACAAAACCTGTTTCTGAAAACAAATATAAGTTATTTACTAAAAACATTGACAACATTCAAATGAGAAAAAAATTACATCATGGGTTTAATTTTCTGATCTGCTACCAAACTAGAGGCTTCAGAACTACACTTGTTCCTGAAAAAAACTCTGGCAGTGAAGAGTTTTCAGTCTAGGTTCAAAAATATAGTCTATTTCAAATTCAAGTTGAATTTGTGATAATGCTAGACTACTGCCACAGAAGTAGGCTGATTACAAAAAATGAGTCTGACTCTTTGACTGAAGCACAAACATAATGATAAAGGATAAGAAAGGAAGATATTATATAACTTTATTTAGATCAAAAACAAGTATGACAGAAGGGGAAAATATAGAATCATAGAATTGTCAGGGTTGGAAGGGACCTTAAAGGTCATCTAGTTCCAATGCCCCTGGCATGGGCAGGGACACTTCCCCTCTAGATCAGGTTGCTCAGAGCCCCATCTAGACTGGCCTTTAAAACTTCCAGGGATGGGGTTTCCACCACCTCTCTGGGCAACCTGTCCCAGTGTCTTACCACCCTCGTAGTGAAGAACCTCCTCTAATATCCAACCTATATCTCCTCTCCTCAAGCTTATATACATTTGCCCTAGTCCTATTGCTGCCTGATATCCTAAAAAGTTCCTCCCCAGCCCTCTTGTAGGCTCCCTTCAGATACTCAAAGGCCACAATAAGAGGTGATTCTGCAACTTGACTCTACTCTGGTGAGACCTCATCTGGAATACTGTGTCCAGTTCTGGAGCCCTCAATACAGAAAGGACATGGAGCTGATGGAGTAGTTCCAGAGGAGGGCCATGAAAATGATCAGGGGGCTGGAACACCTCTCCTACGAGAACAGGCTGAGGGAGCTGGGATTGTTCAGCCTGGAGAAGAGAAGGCTTTGGGGGGACCTACTAGTCACCTTCCAAAACGTAAAGGGAACGTCCAAGAAGGCTGGAGAGGGCCTGTTTACAAAGGCCTGTAGTGAAAGGACAAGGGGTAATGGTTTAAATTGGAGAAGAGTAGATTTAAACTGGATATTAGAAAGAAGTTCCTCACCACGAGGGTGGTGGAACACTGGAACAGGTTGTCCAGGGACGTGGTTGAGGCTCCATCCCTGGAGGCGTTCAAGGTGAGGTTTAACAGGGCTCTGGGCAACCTGATCTAGTTGGGAATGTCCCTGCCCACTGCAGGGGAGTTGGACTAGATGACCTCCAGAGGTCCCTTCCAACCCAAACAATTCTATGATTCTATGATTCTATGAATAAGGTGTCCTTGGAGCCTTATCTTCTCCAGACTGAATAATCCCAATTCTCTCAGCCTGTCCTCATAGGAGAGGGGCTCCAGCCCTCTGATCATCCTCATGGCTCTTCTCTGGACACGGTCCAGCACATCCATATCTTTCTTGTAATGGGGGCTCCAGAACTGGATGCAGTAATCCAGGTGGGGTCTCATAAGGGTGGAGTAGAGTGGGAGAATCACCTCCCTTGACCTGCTGGCCACTCTTCTCTTGATGCAGCCCAGGACACTGTTGGCTTTCTGGGCTGCAAGTGCACACTGGCGACTCTTGTTGTGCTTCTCATCCACTAACGCCCCCAAGTCCTTTTCGTCAGAGCTGCTCTCAAGCCAGTCACTGCCCAGCCTATGTCAGTGCTTAGAATTGCCCTGACCGAGATGTAGGACCTTGTACTTGGTCTTGTTGAACTTCATAAGGTTGGCATGGGCTCACCTCTCCAGCCTGTAAAGGTCCCTCTGGATGGCATCCCTTCCCTCCAGCATATCAGCCGAGCCACACAGCTTAGTGTCATCAGCAAACTTGCTGTGGGTCCACTCAATGCCACTGTCCATGTCACTGACAAAGATGCTAAACAAGACCAGTCCTAGTATTGATCCTTGAGGAACTCCACTTGTCACTGGCCTCCACTTGCACATGGACCCATTGACAGCCACTCTTTGGGTACAGCCTTCAAGCCAGCTCTTTATCCACTGAGTGGTCCATCCATCAAACCCATATTTCACCAGGTTGGAGACCAGGATGTTGTGCAGGACAGTGTCAAAGGCTTTGCTCAGGTCCAGGTAAATGACGTCACAGAATCACAGAACATGCATGGCTGGAAATGACCTCTCAGTTCACTGAGACCAAACAAAACAAAACAAAAAAACCAACCAAACAAAAACAAACCACACAACCCTTGCCCTCACTAGAGCATGTCCTGGAGCACCACATCTACACGCTTCTTAAACACGTCCAGGGATGGTGACTAAACCACCTCCCTGGGAAGGCTGTTCCAGTGCCTCACCACTCTTTCTCTAAAGAATTTCTTCCTAATAACCCCACCGTGTCTCAACTTCAAACCATTCCCTCTGCTTCTGTCATTAGTTACTAAGCAGAAGAGGCCAACACCCACCTCTCTACAACCTCCTTTCAG
>VWZO01019153.1:42576-60663 GCA_013396975.1 Bucco capensis
TGTCCCCGTCTTATTGGGGAGAGGGGGGTCTTGGAGACCTTTCCTCAAAAGATTGTTCTTTTGACCCTAGCTTCCAGTCAAACCAGGACATGAAGCCATGTTGATTATATCCAACCACCTCTTCATCATTCTTCTGCTTCAGCAGTGCCTCCAGGAGGATCTGTTCCATGACTTTGCCAGGCACAGAGGTGAGACTGACTGGTCTATAGTTCCCTCTTTCTTCCTTCTTCCCCATTTTGAAAATGGGGGTTATATTTCCCCTTTTCCAGTCAGTGGGGACTTCACTGGACTGCCATGACTTTTCGAATATAATAGACAGCAGTTTAGCAACCTCATCCACCAGTTCCCTCAGGACCCATGGGTGGATCCTGTCGGGTCCCATAGACTTGTATACCTTCAGATTCTTCAGGTGGTCATGAACCTGATCTTCACTTACAACGGGCAGTTCCCCTTTCCAGCACCTGCCAATATCTTCTGTGACATCAGAAGTGTGGTTGAAGCCCTTGCCAGTGAAGACTAGGAAGTACCTAGTCATTATGCATAAAGATAGAAATATCTGAACAAGGTGACATCTGGATAAGGTTGACTATGTCTTATTCAGCAGATGTTAAATTAAAAGGTACTCTGAGAGAAAAGGGCACGTTGGAGACCTGCTCATAAAGGTCAAGCTGGTGTAATCACTGACAATTTGATCTATTGCTAGGTATAACTGTGAAAGCTGGATCCTCCAGGCAGCAAATATGAAATCATCAGAGTCCTTTGAGATTCTGTGTGGCTCATATACATTGAAGATGTCAGAGCAGAAAGAAGAAAAATGAGCATATATTACAGCAGAGCAGAAAGAACCACTTGCTGCTCCCAGAACATCAAGGAGGAGAAGCTCACATATCAGGGACATACCAAGGAGAGATGGAGATTGATCAGGAAAAACAATAGTGTAAGACAGAACTGCAAGCAAAAACGGAAGCACGGCTCAGGTCAGCAACATAACAGAAGGGAAAATTCCACAAGCAGTGAGGGGATGTCAGGACTTGTGAATCATGATGTGAAGGGCCACTGACCTCCAAATTCAAGGCAGAGCTTTATAATGATGGATACAGGTAATTTATCAAATAATAATGTCAGTTGGTAAGCAGCCTAGTTAAAAGACATGAAATGTAGCCTCATGTTTCTGACCCCTCAAGCACCATACAAATAAGATGATGCTTTTTTCCTAATGGAAGCTGTAGATTTCATGTATCAAAATTCTACTTCATATGAATTCATAAAATATATCTAGACACTCCTTGTATATAAACAGACATCATAACCACTACAACAAATACAAAATTATTTAAAACATGCCAAACTACATATATTGGATAGAAATCTTTTACAAATTCAATTTAAATATTCTTATAATGAATAATTATCTTTTAATTTAATATGATGCCATTATTACAATAAATACATTTAGCATGGCAAACTATCATTCGTTTCTCTACAAGATTTTCCTCAGGAATAATAATATAATATTTGTGAAATACTCATGTGCTTTTCAAAAGAGATTTTTTCAAGAACTTTTTTTTTTGCTTCAGGAGCATAGTAATGCTCATTAAAAAAGAAGTCAAAATGATTAAAAGCATTAATTAGAGCTGATTTATGAATAAAATGAAGTTTGGTTGATGAAGTACTGGAGAAAAGAAAAATGGCTGATCGTTTTGTGTACATTGCAACTTCTAGTAGTCTGGAACACTTTCAAGGTTTCTGTACAGACATATTTACTTCATTCTGTCTATTACTACATTTTAAAATACCTGGTGGTTTTTCCTAAGCTGGTCTTTTTTTCACCTTAATTTTTCAGTGTCTGTCTGGACCGTGATCATTCCCATTGTACCATTTCAGTACCTCTGGACTCGGTGTTTGCTTATGTGACCAAAAATAGGCTTCTTCATACCATCACAATTATCTTGATAACTTTAAATAGAATTTCATCCACCAAAAGCCTGATAATGTAAACCTTAGCTAACAACAAACTTCTCTCCAAACCATGTCACTATTATTTGGAATAATAGTGAATATCTCTTTGGAATATCTCTTCTTTGTCTAAAATAATAGCTGTTTTACCAAATTTATGCTATCTTCTGCAGCCTTCTGAATTATTATCACACCCTTCAGGAAGGATCTAAAGCAACAAACTGCGCTACATATGCATGATTTCCACAATGAAATAACCTTCTCTTACAATCATATTCATTACTGAAAAGTTATGCAGAATAAAACACAATGAATTATATTAGGAAAATAAATGCAATTGGTTACTTGTAGAAAATAAAAATAATGCTTTAGTATCAGGCTTAATAAACTGTGGAAATGGCTTTTAGATGTGGTTAGTATTTCTTCACCCACAACCTGGTATCAAATCTCAGGCTTATGAAGAAAACAAACTTTTTCCATCCAAACTATCTACTTTAGTTTCTTAAATAGGATAATCATCTGGGAATACGCTAGTTCCGCTTTCCACCTACAAGTGACAAATTACAGATGTAAAAATTGCAGACACTCCAAAATACTGTAAATCTGTATGAGTTACTGCTGTATATGCCCTTAGTTAAAAGCAGCCTGAATGGGAGAGGATAGCATTCAATTTGGTGCATTAGCTGCATCAAGTTAATTCTTCTGTGTAGGTTACACTTGATAAATTACAGTTTCTAAATCTGAATGAGCCGCTTAAGCTACCTCTGCCTATGTCACGACTCCTTGAAAAGTAAGATATATCACTTCAAAGATTTTTTCAAAGATTTTTGTGTGGTTATAGATCATAAATAAACAACATTATCTCATTTAGTTAAATAAAGTGAGTGTCTATATAAATCAAGAGTCCTCTCCTGCTTTCAGGAGACAAGCTAGCAAAGCATATATAGTCCTTTATGATCAAGGTTCGTAAGTTCATGTACTTAAAACAAGCATGTCTTGGGAAATATACAGAAGTCAAACTACTATGTATTCTGCTTGGAAAATACCTGACATCACAAAAATTTGCAGAAAATCAATTTAGTGAACAGACGAAACAATCTGCTTAACCTATGTTTAGTGTTGATGGCAACAAGACAATCACTAAAATTTTTCTATGCTTAGTGCTGGCCAATAAGATATAACTCTCCCACCTCTCAGAACATAAGACAGCTTCAGCTTTGGGAGCACTTCTAGCCCACTCATTTAAACCAGCATATTTTAAAATCACATTGTAAAACAAACAGTGAGGGGGATGAGGGAGCATTGTTTTTGGTTTTGTTTTTTTAAGGAGAAATCTGTAACTGAAAATTCTTGGGAAACTCACAGCTATATTGTCTGACCTTGCATCTCTTTACTGTCAGCATCTTTGAATAGGTAAAAAAAGACTACAACAAAAGTAGTCCTAGGTACTGTTAATAGATGGGAAAAAGAACAAAGACATGGATAAGGTGGAAAAATGTTAGTTTATATGAGTGTATGGCTTGGAATAACCTTTGACATGGATTTCCATATTTTCATTTCTACATCTCTAATTTTCTTTTTGTTCTTTGCTTTGAGTGACATTGTTTTTAATGTAATTTTAACTCATAATTGGCTATGCAGATACACAATTACTGTTGCCCTAATTACATAATTGGAGCACATATATTTACATAATTGCAATACTTTATTAGAAAGTGTAGCTACAGTGTTAATGGAATTATGCTTAATGTCATCCTAAAAGTCCCCGTGAAACTATGTTGGAAAAACACATTTAAAAACCTCACTATAAATAGTGTTTAGTTTTCAGCCTTAGCCTTCCTTCTCAGTATTATATCACCAACTACACATTAATTTCAGTATTATAGAGATTCCAAAGTCTGATACTGTTTTTAGAAGTCCAAGTCCAAACTGCGGAAGTTTGAGATAAAAATAACTTAATATCATTTATTTATTTTACTGAGGATTACTCTATGGTAGTGGAAGAACTGTAATTACTCTTTATATATAGCTCTAGAAGATTTTGCCCTTAGTATATCAACATAAAACAGTAAGACAAATTGAACTCTGCAGAAATCTCCTAAACAGAAGAATCTAATAAACTGAGAACTGCTCTGATGGATTACATTGATTTTATTTCATTTGAAAGAGGAAGCTTAAATTCTATTGGAAGGCTTGTAATCAGCTCAATATCTCCTTCAGTGTTAATAAATATTTGACTTCTCAGCTCTGCATACTTTAAGTAGTTTCATTCCTCCATTGACTTTAAAGGCAAATAAAACAACCTTTGACTTTTGCCATTGATTCATCAAACAGTTACTGGACAGAGTCACTCTAAAGCTGTCTTTCTGTTTCCTCCCTCTGTATTTTTCCTGAAAACACAATTGTATGAATTGTGCAACTGTCCTGATTTTTTGAAGAATATACTATGTTTTCTATCTTGGCAAGTAACTGCAATATTGGAAGAGTTTCTTGTACCATAGCTGAGAGCATTTTTTGGCTTATTCAGAAGAAGAACACAGGTTGCTGTTAGATGATAAACTAGGCAAGACTAGGGAAGTGGAGGATATTCACAGATCCCAGTGATCACTGCTTCAGCTATCTGAGATTGTAATTACTGGGTGTAGTCCAGTTGATGAGGATAAACTCAGACAACTTCAGGATAAATAACATCATGATATCTTGTTAGAATATTTAGCAGAAAAAAGTAGCATGAGTTCAAGTGATCCACAAATGTTTCTGGACACAGGGCAAAAGTAAATGCCTAACCCTCAGAGAGAGAGAAATTCTGATTTTCTCTAAGACTGGAGGTAACGGACACTTCCATTTTGAATCAAAAATATATCTACTTGGCCACACCTGCACGAAACCACATAGAGTACCTAGTCCATGCTTAAGCTTTACTGCCATTCAGAATGGGAAAACTTCTTGAGCTTCAGCTCCAAACCATATATAACGCAGATATTTGACATGGCACAGAGCTGCATGTCCCAGTAGCAAACACTGAAGATTTCCTTCTTTAAGGAACATTACTCTGGGAAAAGTATAGTGTGAGTACCTTTTTCATAACTGCCTACAGCTTTTGAGGAAGTGGGGAACATGGCTTGCAGGTCTCTTCAATTTAAGGGATTCATATCTGCAGGCACTTCAACAAAAATTACCTGAACAGGTTGGCAAAAGAGAAATGTTTAGCCACATTCTAATCATTGCATTTAAGCTAGGCACTGTAAAAGGGAAAGTCTAATTGTATTTTGTGAGAAGGGTACATCAACTTCACTGGGAAAAGTGAAAAACTGCAAATTGTGGAAAGGTAACGAAATCACTTATTCCAATAATGTATAGCTTTTCACAAGCTAACTAGCCATAAGAAATTGCCAAACACTAACACCAATGATGCAGCTTTTCTAATTCTCTAATTTCTGTTTTGTCTTCACAAGGCAATACTTCTGTCTTACTGTAACTAAGGATGTAAAAATCCTTCCAAATTATGACACTGCAAAGCAACATCAGCCAGACAGTATAACAGTCCAACCAAAACAAATTTGGTCATTGGGTTAGCAGTAGCTGAGAGGCCAAAAATTAATTTTTAGCTTCTAACGATGTCTTACTCCATATGGTCTCTAGTTTATCAATGTTCTTTTTATCTTTTGCCAGCACCCTTGTGCAAATTCTCTAGGAGAGATATTAGGAATAGACTTTTACCACCAGGTATAGTATGTATTTGTCTTAGCATACTTTATGTATTTTAGATACATATTTTTTCTTCTAGGAGTAAATTTATTCTATTTGGACTTCTAACAGAAGTGCAGTATAACTATACAATGCAAGTTTTAGTTGCTGTTTGCAACCTGCTTTTATAAGGTCAGTGCTGCACTTTGAATTCTAGATGTCAGACATGAAAGACAACTTCTGCCCATTCACACATAGAGGAAAACGCTATTAAACCTATAAAATACATGAATAAAACTCAAAAGCAAACATTCACCTAATTCAGTATACTCTTCTTTGCAGCTCTGAATCATTTCAAGGAGATCTTGGAAACTTTTGAAAATCTGTTGCTTCAGTATTGTTTCAAAAGTAGATTTCGAAAAAAATCTAAGTATAAACTGCCAGACAGAAACAGACAAATTCTTCACTTAAATGTAACAATCACAACTGGGTAGTTTGAGTGACCTGAGGCAAATGAAAGCCAAATAAACACTTAACAAATATCGGAAAAGAGTAAGACTGTCAGCTTCCCAACACAATGACCATGAGGTTATCACTATGTTCTTCTCATTAAGCCAGCTCAAGTACTTAGTGATTTACTCAAGTATTTGGTTTGTCAAAATTCTCTTTTGGCCAAAGAATAAAGTTATTAAAATGCAGTACAAGTTTGGCACATCTTATGTTTTGAACAACCAGAGTTTGAAGTGTTGGATGTCAATCAAATGTGTATTCAGTAAGGATTTGTAAAAAAGATCTAAATCTGTATGTTTTGCATCTAGCTATATACAGGAAACATAATGGGTGCATATGTTTTCATGTCACAGTGCTCCAGGTTAGGATTTGTAGCAGTATTATTCTGTCAGAAAGTATTGCACCACCAGAGCCCGTGGGCACAGATTTAAATATTTCAGAAAGTCTTAGGCTAAGACATTGAGCCAGCACTATAATATATCCTGAAAGAAGAACTGCTTCCCATACTTCTCAAGCTTCTTCTGTGAGGGTTACTAGGAAAATGTTAACATGGTAATAGGATTCAAGTAGTTATTTTCTTTCTAACAGAACATTTTTGCAGATAACTTACTTACACAGCTGACTGGTTTTTGATGATTGACTTTTTTTCTGTGGATGAAATGTAGAATATAGGAAGAGAAGAGAAGAGAAGAGAAGAGGAGAANGAATAGAAAATGAAATACAGATGATTCATCAGAGGGTCTGTCATAAACAAGTTTCAGTTGAAGAGCAGAGAAGAAAAAAAAAGACAGAAATTGTAACAGCCTCCACATGTAGCAACTTCAGGGTTAAGTATTTCAAAAAGAACTTGCAACCTGTCCTCTAAAACTTCCTTGGCACTGGATCAATATTTTAAAAGATTTTCAGGGCAATCTGTAACTGGTAGACTGATTTCATCCTGCCCACATTAAGTGAAACTATAATAAAGAATGGAACTAGTAGGATTTTGGATGATCTGACAAAAAAGCAAAACAATTAAAACATCTTTTTTACATTAAAATTACACCTCAGTGATCTACTTGAGTTCCTTGAAAGAGTTAATGGCAGAGAGACAGAAGGTGCCTGGATTCCAAATGTTCCAAGACTCCTTGTCCCACTCCAGACTTTTGAAGGAACTAAGTTACTATCCAATAACAAAGAAGGTCCACACATAACTAAATACTTAGCTGGAAGACAGAAAGCAAAGGACAGAAGTAATTGATCAGTTTTCACAGTTCAGTGGCATTACCAGGGATGTGTGATAATATTAATCAACATTTTATTGATGTTACTTTATAAATCCACAAATAATTGGAAAAAAGTGTAGAGTGGCAAAGTTTTCCAATGAAACTAAGGTATTAAACACAATAAAGGCAAAGGCTAATGGTGAAAATTGTAGAAGGACCTGACATGAGTAACTGGATGACAAAATAGCAAATGTGATTCAAAGTACCTTGATATAAAGTGAAATACATGAAAGAATAGATCCTAAATTTGCTTATAAAAGGAACTGACAATTGCCAGTCAAGAGTGAGATCTTGGGACTATGATGCATGAAAGGACAAATAAACAGCTGTCAAATAAGCAAGTCAAATGTTGGACATTTTTAGGAAAGAAAGTAGTGAAATAGAGAGCATTATTAAGTTAAAATATAAATACATCGTCTATCTACATCTTTAGTACAGATAATTCTAATTGTTCTCACTGAAAGGGGTGCAGGAATGATCAAAGACAGGGAACATCTTCCATATGAGGGATAGATAGGTTTCTTCAGATTGAGAGAAACTAGACAGCAGTCCATAAAACACTGAATGACACATGGAAGGAGAAGAGGAAGCAATTGTTCCCTGTTTCATCCAACAAAAAACTGGGAAACATCATATAAGACTAACAGGACAAAAGCTCAAAAACTAAAGAGAGAGTATTTCACACAATGTTGAATTAACCTGTGGCACTCTAACACATATTTTTGCAGTTACTAAATATTTTTGTCAAGGAAGAAAGATCTGCTGTGGGCTGTTAAAGAATCATCTGATCAAACCCCTGAAGTCCCAGGGTGATAAACATGTCACAACGCGTTGTATGCTTGTTCTGTTTTTATCAGCTTCTTAAGGAAATGGTATAAAACTACAGGAAACACAACAATGCCTAGAAGGACATTTGGTCTAATGTGGTACCATTGATATATTATGCTCAGATCACTTTTACATTTGAAGAATATTTACCAACATGCCAAACCTCTGAAATGAAATTTTAAAAAAAAGTCATTCCTCTCCAAAATAAGCTTTTTTTTTTTTTTTTTTTTTGTCCTCACCATTTTAAACTCTGTTTGTGTTGTGAGGAAATTTTCTTTCACCATATCTTACTCCGGATTTCTCATAGCAATAAATATGAAAGTATCCTAAGAATTTGAAAATATCATAAGAATTCCTTAATCAAATTTTCTTCAGTCAGGATTTTTACACTACATGTGCTTATTTTCCATCTAAGTGCTACTCAGTAGCACATATAGATACAGATGAAAAATAGAAGATGAAATCCATTAGACTGCACTATCCTAATTTTAGCCAGTGACCATCCAGATTCCACAAAGAAAGCATATTCTGTATTGAATCGTCAGCAACATTATGAACTAGAATAAAAATGAGGATTTTTTTGAATAGCCTATGTCAAGTTGAATTAATTCACAATAAACTTATTTCACATTGACAACAAACATCCATTCAATCATTTTCAGACTTTCTGCTGTTTAGAGTAAATCAGAGATAAAAGGCTGCAAGCATTAAGCATTTAAGGTATTTAATTCTTCACTAATAATTTCAGAGAAATTATTTTCATAATTCATAATTTCAGAGAAATCTGAGAACCTGGTCTTACCATAATAAAAAAAAAATTCCTATCACTATCATCTATCAATTTCATTGATCATCCTGCTTATCTCATTAATCATAATAAACTTCCATGACCAATGAGTTATGGCACACAGAATATTTTTAGCTTTGAAGAGGAACTATGCGGCTCCATTTATCACTTTGTTTAATTAGATCTTTAGGTCACTCCTGTGAGTTTTTATTTTTATAATCATAAGGTACTGACTAGATACAAAGGATGAACTATTTTCTTAATTTTTCTGCTTACATCATTGTTATTAGGCATTAAAACTACCTTTCAAAACTGCTTAGATCTTTAAATTAATAGAGCCGGAAGCACAAAGCTAAGGTTCTCCCAGTTCCCCAACAGCAGCTATGACAACACTTTAAATTGTGTGGGATGTGGAAACTGGAAGTAACTGCTCTGTACTTATAAAAAAAATAAAGACTCAAACTCATAAAAGAATGAATATTTCATATCTCCTGTCTATATCTCCAATGATTCAGCAGCTTTAGAGTAAACTTTAAAATGAATTCATTTTGTGTATTGAATGTAGGAATATCTAAGGGGATTTGTTTTTCCTGTACAGCTATGAAAAGCAGTATTGGGAGATACATTTCCTGAAGCTGTTAGTGCCAGGATTCTTGGTATTCTAGGTAAAACCAACCTTTGCTTTCAAAAAGATGAGGAGCTGGCAGCGTGCCCTCCTGCCACAGCCTGGTGAGGAGAGGAAGGACAGACTGTTCAGGACAGACAGGGGACAGACAGGGGAAGAGAGCTGATCTTTCAAGGTGGTCAGGAACCTGATTAACCCAGTCCCTGTACCACAACCCCCAAAATGAGGTGAACAGAGCAGATCAGTGATGGTCACCAGGATCATCCAAGGGCCAGATGATCCCCAGATGGATTCATGGTGATGACAAAAGTCTGAGGTACAGACAACAAGTCATGCTCAGCATCAACGAGGTCCATGAACAGGCATCTGCCCAAGCAAGGACTATGGACACAGAGCTCACAGTTGAAAGGGGATTCCCCAGGTGCCCCTAAGACAAGCTACCTTTCACTGAAGGAGTTTGCCTTTGCCCTTATTGTCTTTAAAACTAAAATAATGTGAAATAGGGTTCAAGTGTGAACATGGCTCACAGTTGTCCCTACTGCTAAATTGCTAGAGCAATCCCTGAGCATGATTTTGGCTCAGAACAAACAATATTGGCGTGCCCCAGTTAACAGTGACACAGAGTTTAGGGGCCAGTTTGCAGTCACAGAGGCCAGTGATCATTTCCCACAGCTGCTAAC
Organism: Bucco capensis; assembly: GCA_013396975.1. Classification (NCBI taxonomy): domain Eukaryota; kingdom Metazoa; phylum Chordata; class Aves; order Piciformes; family Bucconidae; genus Bucco; species Bucco capensis. Next base: position 52,915 of record VWZO01019153.1, read on the forward strand.
TTAGGGGGTTTTATTGGTTTGGGGAGGAGGAAAGGGAATAAGTTCAAGTTGTACAGACACAAGCTAAACTGTGCCTGTCTGATTCATGGCCAGAAAACAAGTCTTAGCTTTATTTTCCCTTCCAGCATGGATAAACATCTGTGGTTTTGGAGGTTTTTTTAAGTGCCAAGAAGTGACATTTGAGGCTTCAATACTTGGGCAGCAGCTTTATGGCCAATGGCTTGGAATTCTTGAATTTTTTTTCTGATATATTTTTGCTAGTGGCGCAGGCATGAATCCTACAATTACTTATCTCAGGTGCATTAAGGAGGGCTTATAAGGGCAGCTGATGAATGCAGTTCCAGGTCTAAAAGCAGCACATATGCAGGCCACCTGCATACAGCAATCCACCTTCTGCCTTGCTTTTCATCAGGAATTAAATTAACATTGTGGGACTAAGAGCCCATAATAAAGCTTTTGTAATAACAAGTTTCCATCCCAAACAAATCATTGTTATTTGTGTGTCAAATGGTGTGCACCCAAGAAGGAAAATGGGAGCTCTCTTCCAAAATAAACTAAAATCCTTTAATAGCATTTTATAATAGTGTAAAATTCGCACAACAAGCTTGTCATGAGAAGGCATTTCAGCTCCTTCAGATTCAAATCAACAATTACAGCCATTTTTTTCACTCATCTTTCAAACCAATCGGATGTTAAATATTGTTGCTGTCCACTCTATAAGAAAAATAATTTTACAGTACTTTTGAGATTTTTTTTCACCATTTGGCTATAAAATCCAATATGCCTTTTATACCATCTTAGTTTACAGTAAATTCCTCCAAATTAATGAAAATTCTTGCAAATTAATTGGTTAGAACTGCCTGCTTACATAGAATAGAATAGAATAGAATAGATGTTACTAATGCTTTTTATGAGTACATTAATTCTGTCATTGCTTATCAGCTTGTATATAATGTCTGCCTTCACTCTGAAATCCTAGATACTCAGCATTCTTCTGTAAAAGATTTTTGGAACCATGTTGAGTTTGCATTTCCCTGCTTTACACCAGAATACATTTGCACTTCACAAAGTGGAAAAATATTTCTCCAGAAGACATATCCACAAAAAAAGAGCAGAATTGTCCCTCAGACCTACTTGCTGAAGCAGTACTGATCCTGCTAGAAATAGTCTCTACTTTTCAGCAAAAGAAAAAAGACTATTTGTGTGTGTATATTGTACAAATAACATAGAACCATCATCACCATCAAGGTATTTCTCAGAATTTCCCAAACGCCAAGGAGGTAAGGAGTTCAAAAATAATTATCTCACCTGTGCCCTTCTTGAAGGTATTTTGAAGCTAGTGTGTTATAAAACACTAATAAGCCTTAATAAGCAAATCAGATAAAGATAATGGATTCAATAGATAGTGGCCAAAGCTCTTATCATCAGCAATAAAGCTGTGCTAATTAGAAAATGTCTTTATGTTAATTTATAATCATTGTATTGCAAGATGGACTTTTTTCTAATAAAAAAAAAAAATTGCAACCAGAGAGTAAAATCAGAAGGATTACTACCCAGTAAGGAACACAGGATACTTAAATGAAGTAAATTTATACTCAGTTAGGAGATAATATGGGTTTCAAGGATATTGAAAGATTTTACCATTATTACTAAGTGAGCATGTGATCTACAATAAAAGCAAAATATGCAGAATTTGGAAAACAGGAAAATAATTTTTAAAAAGGACAAAGCCTGGAAATTGAACAGTATTATATTCAAATTTATGTTCAACAACACACAGAGTTTGAGGGTTTTTTTTAACAAATATATGTATATACCTAGGACAAATCACTTAGAATCCTTTTCAAAATTAATTGCCAATCAGTTTTCAGAATGTAAATAGCTTTACACTCTTTGCATATTTTCTAGTAAATAGCTCAACAAAATCTCATATAATGTAATGAAACTAAATCCTATCTTCAGTCCTACAAGAAAAGGAATACTGAATGTCCAGTCCTGTCCAGTGGATTTCCAACAGCAGATACTTAAAGAAAGCATAGAACAACAGTGTAGGTATATTTTTCCTTCCCTTGCACCTATTTTATATTATTATGCAGCAGTGGTTTATGAATGGAAGTTATTGGAGGATAGAGCACGAAGGACACCAGCTTCAGAAATTACTCTTAAAACATCATTCACACCATATGGAAGAGTAAACAAAGCATATTTTTTGCCTTTTTTGTCATAATAAAAACTCAATTTAGTTTTTAAGGTTTTTATTAACTAATTTAAGAAATTTTAAACCAGAACATTACTGACAGTAAAAAAAACCCTTAGATTCACTAAAATGCATGCATTACCGAATACTTTGCTAACAGTTCTGGGAACGTGTTCATATTTTATTATACAGTTAGCTATTCAAATTTTCCTTACAGGAACAGATGGTTTCAACATAGGTAATAAGAAGTCTTCAGTTATTTGCAAATTTCTTTGATAACGTCAGTTATTCTTCAAGTATAATAAAGGTTCACAGAATGGGATGCATGTTTCTCTCCTTTAAAAGGACTAAAAATAAAACATCCATTGCAAAAACAGGCAAATAACAATTCCTGAACATACAGTAAGCCAGTATCCACTTGTTTCAATAACCAGATATGCATTATGTGTGACTTCTCTACTGTGGATTTTATTACATAGTAACAGCAGAAAAAAATCAATCCCTCTTGATCTTCCACTTAGGTTATTGCCTAAAAATAAGTTGTGAGATAAATAGAGGCTGAAGTGTAAGTGCAAAGATGAAAGGATTGTTGTGTGCTTGTATGTTGTATGACATGTATCAAGGACTTTGAAACTTTACACTTAAAACCTAGCTCTGCAGCATGCCTCCTGTATAAGCATGAGCAACTAACTTTGAGTCTAGTTCTATGAAGAGCACTGGTGTCATGGTCACAGCCACAGTACTTCCTGAGAGAACAGATTGCAAGGATGTGTCAGGTGTTGTGCTCTCCTGAAAATGAGGGCAGTAAGCACCAAAACGGAAGGCGATGAGCGTGTCACTATGCTCATGTTTTGCCCTGAATCATCAGCTCTGCTTATCTGCTGATGAAGACAACCCATAACACATCCTTTTTTATAAACTGCTACAGTTCCACTGAAATAAATCAAGAATTTTCCTTCTTTCTTTTAGAAAGCTGTTCCAAATATTCACAGCATTCATGGTTCAGGAAAACCCCAGGTTTCTTCTAATTTCCCATTTAAATTAATTTGCGTCCTTGTTCCAACATTAATTTAACTCAAATACATCTTCTTCCTCCCCTCCACTGGTGATTAATCACACCTTTTTCAGTCTCCATTTTGCAAGACTAAGAAAACGAGCTTCCTTTTCCCTCCACTCCTCAAAGAATACTTTCCAGACTTTTAACAATCTTACCATCTCTTCCAATTTTGTAAATGTATCTTTTTCAGTCCTGAGCACCAAGGCTCAGGGGCCTTATGAAACAAGTACCTCTCTATCTCTACTAGGAACAGTTTGCTCAAAATGTGCTCAGGTAGTATTTGCTCGTCATGACCACATATGTGCACATATTTTATTCTTTGACTTGTATAGATAAAGAGCCATTGCCTTAGCAACTTTCAGTCCCTTATTCATGAACACGTTCCCTATGTTATTAATACTCTTTCCTCATAATACTATTACTCTCAGTTCCTGCAGTCATTCAGTTTTCCTACCAAATTATATTCTAATCCTTTTTCTGTTAAGGTTATTTTGTGACCTTAGTCATTTTGACTAGCATATATCTTCTTCTGTCCATTTTATTTATGACAATATTAAACAATGTGGTCCAAAGATGGATCTTAGAGAAATTCCCATTTAATGACTTCCTTACAACCCAACAGTTCCCCTTTCAGCTTCAACCAATATAGACTTTTTTTTATCCAGATCTTTACACACGTAGCAGTATTTTTATTAATCCTCAGCTTCTGCTGTTGAACTAATAATCTCTCATGAGATGCTATATCCAAAGACTTCATTGTATTCTAGATAGATGAGATCTGCTGCAGTTCACTTGCCTGGAAAATAAGTTATCTTCTCTTAGGAAAGTATCACATTAGTCTCATACATTCTGTATTTGGTAAAACCATGTTGTGTATTATCTCATTTTTATTTACTCCTGAATCTCAGGCTCTTCTTCACTTCTGTAACTGTTCCAAAATGTTATGTATTATTAATATTATATGAACAGGTTGATAGCTGACAATCTTGATTTTTGTTTTCTTAATGTGTACACTTATACATGCTACATTTCTTACTTTCCAGTCACACTGACCACTTCCAGTTCCACAGATATTACAATGGATATTCTTTACAGCAGATAAACAATTTTACATGCAATGTTCCAGCCTAGAGCCCACCCTGTTCTAGACACAGATATGCAAAATAGAAGAGATCATCTTCTGAAAATCTGACCTTGACTGTTGATGGTGAGCACTACACTCATCTCCAAAATGGGCATACTTCCTCTGCAATAGATTTCATCTATCTATAAACAAAAAACCCCAGATAAGTGATCATTTTATGTCTGTATAATCTCCATTTTTTCCAAATCTTGATGTATAAAGGGTGTTAGAAATGGTTCTCAAATGTCTTCAAAATTTTTTTGAGATTTGAAGAAAATGCCTCACAAAAATTGAATGAACTCTATCTATGTGTTACAACAGTAACAACAACAAAGCAAAACTACAAAACCCAAAAGTGACAAAAACAAAAGATAATCACAGTATTGAGGTATAGGAAAAATTTCAGACATTGAAATATTTAGGCAAGTAAAAAATGGCAGTGACAAAAAGTCAAAGCAAATTAATTCAAATCAGAACGAGATACATATTTTTAACAGTGAAGGTAGTTAAGGAATGGAAAAAAGCCTCAAGAAAAGCAATGAATTTTCTATTTAATCATCAAATCAGAAGCCTATTGGCATGGCAGAACACAGTGGCTCTGACTCTAGCAGCATGCTAAAATGATTATACAGCTTTAGAGTCTCTAATAAAGTTATCATACTGCTAAGGGCTAGGGCTGCTGAGTTCTGTCACACATTTGGAAAGCAAAGCAAGGAGAGTGATCAGCACCTTCCAAGGACATACCTACCTAAAAATGCTGCAGACCATACTAAAGAAAATTGTTCAAGAAAATCAAAGGAGAAGGAATAGGAGAAGGAGAAGTTAGCATAGGAGCATTTCTCCCTAAAATGTTCTAAATAAATTTCTGAAAACTTACAGCAAAAAAGCACTTTAATTAGGTATGCAATAACACAATTATTAAATATACAAAAAGCTGAAAGATCACAGACTTCAAGCACTGATGGAGGAAAACAAAACAAATAAATGCAATCTCAGATGAGTATTTCAGAAACAAAAGAATCAAGTAAAGAACAAGTATTTCAGAAACAGCATTATAAAAAAATAAATGTTCTTAAAATAAAGCACGTGAGATCATGAAGTAAATCAAAACTCGGATCTTGATGAAATACAGGGCGACCATGTATCAGAAAATACAAGACCTGAGTCAAGACCTGATGGTCAAATTAAAGGGCAAGAAGGAACTGCACAGGCATTGGAAGCAGGGACAGGTATCATAGAATCATAGAATCATTTGGATTGGAAGCGACCTCTGGAGGTCATCTAGTCCAACTGCCTGCAGCGGGCAGGGACATCCCTGTCTAGATCAGGTTGCCCAGAGCCCTGTCAAGCCTCACCTTGAATGCCTCCTGGGATGGGGCCTCAGTCACCTTCCCGGGCAACCTGTTCCAGTATTCCACTACCCTCATGGTGAGGAACTTTTTCCTAATATCCAGTCTAAATCTACTCTTCTCTAATTTAAAACCATTGCCCCTTGTCCTTTCACTAGAGGCCTTTGCAAACAGGCCCTCTCCAGCCTTCTTGTAAGTTCCCTTTAGGTACTCAAAGGTCACTATTAGGTCCCCCTGAAGTCTTCTCTTCTCCAGCGTGAACAATCCCAGCTGCTTCAGCCTGTCTTCATGGGACAGGTGTTCCAGCCCCCTGATCATTCTCGTGGACCTCCTCTGGACCCACTCCATCAGGACCATGTCCTAGGAAGAGTATACAGACTCTGCCCAGTTGTGTAGAGATGGCATCAGGAAGGCCAAGGCATGGATGGAGGTGAACTTGGCAAGAGATGTAAAGAATAAGAAGAACACATTTTATAGGTATGTCAAACAGAAAAGGAAGGTCAAACAAAGCATAAACCCATGATGAGCAAAACTGGCAAGCTGGTAACAACAGATAAAGAGAAGGCTGAGGTACACAACAACTATTTTGCCTCAGTCTTTACTGGTAACCTCTCTTCTCACACCTCCTGAGTGGATGGACTGCAAGACAGAGATCAGAGGGACAAAGTCCTTCCCACTGTAAGACAGGATCAGGTTCGTGACCACCTGATGAACCTGAGCATATCTAAGTCTATGGGACTTGGTGAGGTGCATCTCAGAGTCCTGAGGGAATTGGCTGATGTACTGATCAAACCACTCCATGATATTTGAAAAGTCGTGTCAGTCGGGTAAAGTCCCTGGTGACCACAAAATGGGAAACAACGCGTCCTTTTTTATAAAGGGTAGAAAGGAGGACCCTGGGAACTACAGATCTGTCAGCCTCACCTCTGTGCCTGGGAAGATCATGGAACAGGTCCTCCTAGAAACTATGCAAAGGTACACAGGGGACAGGGAGTTCTTAAAAGACAGGCAGCATGGATTCACTAAGGGCAAGAGCTGCCTGACCAATCTAGTGGCCTTCTCTGATGGAGTGATTACATAAGCAAACAAGGGAAGAGACACAGAAGTCTTCTATCTGGACTTCTGTAAAGCCTTTTACTTGGTCCCCCACAACGTCCTTCTTTCTAAATTGGAAAGACATGGATTTGATGTTCAGTGGATAAGGAATTGCTTGGACGGTCTTATCCAGTGGGTAGTAGTCAATGGCTCAATTCCAGATGGGGATAAGTGACAAGTGGTGTACGACAGGGATCTGTACTGGGACCAGTGCTATTTAATATCTTCATCAATGATACAGACAGTGGGACCAAGTGCACCCTCAGCAAGTTTGCAGATGACACCAAGCTGAGTAGTGTAGTTGACACATCAGAGGGACAGGATGTTTGAGAAGGTGGTCTGTGCGAACTTCATGAGGTTCAACAAGACCAATTCTGAAGTCCTGCACCTGGATTGGGGCATTTGGTATCAATACAGGCTGGGAGACGATCAGATTGAGAGTAGCCCTGTAGAGAAGGACTTTGCCGTACAGGTGGATAAACAAACAGCTCACTGGACATGAGCCATCAATGTGTGCTTGCAGCCCAGAAAGCCAACTGTATCCTGGGCTACACTAAAAGAAGTGTGGCCAGCAGGTCAAGGGAGGTGATCTTGGAGATCATCGAGTCCAGCCTTTGTCCTAGCCCTATCAACTTACTAAATGATGCCCCCCCAACACAACATCTACCCATCTCCTAAANACCCTTGCAGCAAAGAAATTCCTCCTAATGTCTAGCCTGAACCTCCCCTGGCACAATTTCCATCCATTTCCCCTTGTCCTATCACTCTCCACTAGGGAGAACAGACCAGTCCCTGCCTCTCTACAACCTCCCTTCAGGTAGTTATAGAGAGCGATGAGGTCTCCCCTCAGCCTTCTCTTTCAGGCTAAACAGGCCCAGATCCCTCAGTCTTTCCTCAGAAGGCTTATGTTCTAAGCCCTTTACCAGCT